>JAURVB010003196.1:0-140660 GCA_033002965.1 Piper betle | reverse complement strand
ATGTCATATAATTCTCCTAGATCGGCAATTTGAGAGAATAAAAGATAAGAGTAAGATGTGATGAATATTAAATTCTTGTTAAGGAAAATTCGATTCTAGAACATGTTTTATCATTATAACTTTTTTCTTTAATTTAAAGTTATTATTTAGATTTAGTTAAGTTGATTTTGTTTGTTTTGTTCTTAATTTCATTTTCTTTAATTAATTTAAGGAAATTCATTTCTCTATACGATGATACTTGAATTCTTTATTATATTGCTTGTTTCAACCATGTATACTTGCATGTTATTGAGATAATCAAACAAGTTTTTGGCGTCGTTACCATGGAGATCGAATTTTCTTAGGTAATTTAGGATTAGAATTTTGAGTTTTTTTCTTTCCTTTTTAGATTTTAGTGTCTGATTTTTTCTTTTAAAAAATACTATATCATTGTTTTCTTCCTTGTTATCATTTATTTATACATCAATTAGTGTGGTCACCCTTGTTTTCTTGTGATCCAGAGATTGAAAGGACTTTGAGAAACTTGCGTGCCACTAAAAGAAAAGCAAAGAAGCAATAGAAGTCATGGACCCACAACAACAACCAATGGCTCCACTTCCACCGATTGTAGCAATAGCTAATGATGACAATAGGGCAATCCAAGATTGGGTTGTACCTCTTGCAAGAGGGTTACAACCTAGTATTATTGCACCACCGGTGGATGCGACCCACTTCGAGCTTAAAACTATTTAATTTAACATGTTACAAACTATGGGACAAGTTAGTGAATCGCCTACTAAAAATCTTAATAGGAATATCATTGATTTTCTATCAGTTTGTGATATGTATAAGCAACTTAGTGTCTCTAACTATGCTCTTCGCCTTCACTTATTTTCATTCTCATTAATAGGAAGTGTGAAAGAGTGGTTTTCATCATTAGATGCAATTACCACTTGGGATGAATTGTCTAAAAAATTTTGTTAAAATATTTTCCTCCTTCTACAACAGCTAGATTACATAATGAAATTTTATCTTTTTGTAGTTTGATGGTGAGTCTCTCTTTGAGGCATGGGAAAGATTTAAAGAATTGTTCAAAAGTATCCCAACCATGGTATAGAAAGATGGATGCAACTCCAAACTTTCTATAACAGGTTGTTGGGGCAAACAAAGAACATAGTGATGAGGTTGCCAATGGATCATTTCTTAGGAAGAACCCACATGAAGCTTTTCAACTAGTAGAATTGATGGTTCCTAACAACCACCATGCTACACAAGAAAGGCACCCAAGGAGGATTATCAGAGTTTTAAAATTAGATGCACTTACTATTGTATTTGCTCAGGTTAGTGCTTTAGCTAATCAAATTCAAAATCTTAATATGCAAGGACAGATTATGGCTGTAAATGGTGTGGAACCAAGGTATGAATGGAGTGGACAAGGACATTCTACAGGTCAATGTGCAGTAGATCAAGTTAACTACGTACGCAACTTTAATAGGAACAACAATCCCTATTCCAATACCTACAATTCGGGCTGATGCAATAACCCCAACTTTTCATGGAATAATTCTCCACAATCAGTTGTTGTCCTCAATAACCCACCACCACCATCATAGCATTCTCAACCTCTTTCACTTCCTTTTCAGCCACAACAACTGGATTTGATCCAAATGTTCAATTCTATGCAACCATTCATGCAAAATCAGCAACAATAACAACAACAGTTTATCCAACAAGTTGTGTTGCAATTAAACAAGGAACTAAGTGAGCGACCCAAGGGTGTACTTCCCAACCAACCAAAACAACCAAGGAAAGATGGTCAAGAGCATTGCAAAGCCGTAGCAAACCAAAGATGAAAAGCACTTGAAGTGAGTGACCCAAGGGTATTACTTTACAAGAACCAGTTCATCTCAATGAAGTTAAGGAAAAAGATGAAAAGCCAAACAACAAACATGAACCCATTAGACTGGTTAGCTTACTCGGAAGCAAAGGGAAAGAGAAAGATGAGGTACATACAGAAGACATCAAAAAAAGTACCATTTTCTTCTACACTGAGGACACAAAGTGATGAAAAATACTTCAAAACATTTCTTGATATATTTAAGAAATTACAAATTAACATACCTTTGTCTGATGCACTTAAACAGATGCCTAGTTATATAAAATACTTGAAGGATATTCTAACAAAGAAAAAGAAAGTAGATAACAATGAAGTTGTGGTCATGATAGAGGAATGTAGTGTTGTCCTTTAAAGAAAACTACCTCCTATGATGAAAGACCCAAGAAAATTTATGATTCCACGTTCAATTGGACGAAATAATGCTTTATGTAACTTAAGTTCTAGCATTAATCTTATATCTTTTTCTATTTTCTAAAGGTTAGGGATCCATGACCTAATGGCACTCTTCCTATTATTGTTTCTTCAGAGCTAAAATGTTGCAGGAAGAGAAGCTAATTAGAATACTAAAGGATCACAAGTTAGCTATTGCTTAGACTATAACAAATATAAAAGACATCGATCCATCCTTTTGTATGCATAGAATCAACTTAGTGGATTGATGCAGTCCAACTGTAGAGTACCAACGACGACTCAACCCCAACACGAAAGAAGTGGTTAAGAAGGAAATTATTAAGTGGTTGGATGACAAAGTGATATATCCCATTCCTGATAGTACTTGGGTAAGTCCAGTACAATGTGTACCAAAAAAGAGGTATAACTGTGCTAAAGAATGAAAGAGATGAATTGATTTCTACAAGAACCATTACAGGGTGGCGTGTGTACATGGACTATAGGAAGCTCAACAAGGCTACAAAAAATGATTACTTTCGTCTTCCTTTTATTGATCAAATGCTTGATAGATTAGCTGGGAATGCTTACTTTTGTTTTTTCAATGGATATTCAGGTTACAATCAGAATACCATTGCACTCGAGGATCAAGAGAAGATGACATTCACTTGTTCTTATGGCACTTTTGCTTTTCGGCGAATGCCCTTTGGCTTGTTTAATGCTCCCACTACATTCCAAAGATGCATGATGGCCATCTTTACTGATATGATTGAACATGGCCTAGAAGTATTAATGGTTGACTTTAAATAAAGTATGAGGAATAAGCGTTTGGCTATAGATGTTAAACAAAGCGTTTCTTGGGAGGCAACCCAAGAATGGGTCAAGTGTAAATTCAGTTAGTCATGATAATCAACCACCGACTAATTGGTTGAGGAACTTCTCTTTCACTTCTTTCTCTTTATTTTTATTTTTATCAACAATGAGGACAATATTTAGTTTAAGTGCGGGGGATGCCATAATTTTGTGCATATTGTTCATGCTCGACTCATGTTTATATATATATATATATATATATATATATATATATATAGTGTAGTTTAGTGTAAAAATTTTATTATGCAACAGTATATTAGTCTCTTGGTTCAATGATAGATACATATGAATTAATCTTACCTTTCTTGGGAAAACTTGAATAATTGATATGAGGGATGAACTGAGTAAATGATTGCATTCGAGAGTTAGTTCTCTACCTTATATTATTTTTACAATCCTTTAGTTTAGATGATTGTAATGAATGTTTTGCAGTAGGAAAAATCCTTTAATCATAAGAATTTGCATGATAGCTCTGGTTGTTTGAGGTTTGCCCTAGCATTTTTTTCTTCTTTAAAAAAAATAGGAATAAATTAGAGCAATGACTACTTTGTTGAGTAGCCAGGCCTTTGTAACTAAGTAATTATAGGAGTTCATGTCAAAAGGTAAAGCTAATTATCTCTGTTTAAAAAAAATAAAAACAAAAACAAAAAACAAAAATGAATAAATTATAGCAATGACTACTTTGCTGAGTAACTGGGTCTTTGTAACTCAATAATCATGGGGGTTCGAGTCAAAAGGTAAAACTAGTTATCTCTATTTGCATATTGGCACTTTGTTCAGTAATTGGGCCTTTGTAACTCAGTAATTATAAGGATTTGTATCAAAGGTAAAGCTAGCTACTTTTAAAAAAACAAAAACAAAAAAACTACTTATATTAGTGGAGATGAGAGCGAGTGACAAACATATTTTAACATGAGCTAGAGTGTTATTTTCTTGCTGCAAATGAAAAGGATAAGCAAAAGGATTATCTTACACACATACAGAGAGCCATCTTTTGGGTGTGATTGATGAAAGGGAATTTCTGATTTGATTGACATCTTGTAGCCACTAGTTGGTTTGATTAAGAATCATATGAGAACATTACGGGGACTAAGTACTTTTGTGTAGTAAATTTTTTTGTTATGATATTTTCTTCGAGACGCACAAAAGTTTAAGTTTGGGGGTGTATTAAGTGTTTAAAGTATATAATATTTACCTATGTTTTTAATGTGATTTTATACATCATGGGTACAAATATTATTAATTAAATGACATTAAGAAGTGGGAACATTCAAATTGCATGAGTCTTATGATCATGAAGCGGGGAATTCCAGAGACCTTTAGGGGCGATTTGTCTTAAAAGGTTCCTACAGCGAGTGAGTTTCTTAAAGAAATTGAAAAGCGTTTTGTAAAAAGATAAGGCGGAAACAAGTACGCTTTGTCAAACTTGATTTCAATAAAGTGTAAAGGCAGAACAAGCATAAGGGAGTATATTTTAGAGATGTCAAATATTGCTTCAAAATTAAAAGCACTAAGGTTAGAGCTATCTGAAGATTTGCTATTGCATTTAGTTTTAATTTTTCTTCCTGTACAATTCAGTTAATTCAAGGTTAGTTACAACTATCAAGGGGACAAATGGACTCTTAATGAGCTCATTTCTTATTGTGTGCAAGAAGAAGAAAGGTTGAAGCAAGAATTGACTGAAAGTACTCACTTGGCTAGTACCTATTAGGACAAAAATAAGAAGAGGAAAATCAACAACCTCAAAAGGAAATGCCATTTACGAGATCCACAAGGTAAAAGAGAAATACACTTTCAGATGATTATATCATCTTTCTCCAAGAACATAAGGATAACATTGGAATGATAGAAGTTGATCCAATCAACTTTCATCAGACCATGAAGAGTTCTAATTCTCAAAAGTAGATTAATGCCATGACTAAAGAGATAAAGTCCATGAAAGATAATGACATTTGGGATCTTATTCCATTGCCTGAAGGTGCAAAACCTATTGGCTATAAATGACTATATAAAACAAAAATGATTCAAAAGGTAATGTAGAAGCAAAGGGCGTTACTCAAAAGGAAGGCGTTGATTATAATGAGACTTTCTCCTGGTTTCATCAGAAAGACTCATTCAAAATAATTATGTCATTAGTGGCACATTTTGATCTTGAGTTACATCAGATGGATATAAAGATTTCGTTTCTAAATGGTGACATTGATAAAACAATTTATATGGTACAACCAGAATACTTTGTATCAGGAGATTCAAAGAATATGGTTTGCAAATTAAAAAATTTTATCTATGGACTTAAGCAGGCTTCTCGTCAATGGTATCAAAATTTCATCAAATGATTCTCTCATTTGGTTTTGAGATGAATGTTATTGACGATTGTATATACCATAAGTTTAGTGGGAGTAAGTATATTTTTCTGGTTTTATATGTTGATGATATATTGCTTGCAGAATGATATAAATTTCTTGCACGAAACCAAGAGTTTTTTATCAAAGAAATTTGAAATGAAGGATCTTGGAAATGTGTCTTTGTATTAGGAATTCAAATACATTGGGATCGCTCTCGATGTATTACAAAAGGCCCTATAGAAAAAAATGCTTGAAAGATGTGGCATGCAAGGCTGTAAACAAAAATATACCCTTGTTTCTAAGGAGACAAACTCAGCCTTAATCAATATCCTCAAAATGACACATAAGGAAAGGAAATGTAAAAGATTCTGTATGCTTTAGCAGTGGGAAGTCTTTACTATGTTATGTACGTGTCTAAATATTGCGTATATTTTTAGAATGTTGGGCAGATAATTAAGTAATTTGGGTTTGGATCATTGGAAAGAAGCCAATAAAGTCATGAGGTATCTTCATAGAACAAAACATTACATGCTTATATATCAGAAGTCGGGTCAAGTTGAGATCATTGGTTATTCTAATTTTGATTTTGGTGGATGTCAAGCTATGTCTACCTACTTGCTGGAGGAACTATTTCTGTGGAAGAGTGCTAAGTAGACACTCATAGTTTCTTCCACTATGGCAGCTGAATTCATAGCTTGTTATGAGGCATCCAATCAGGGAATATGGTTGCATAATTTTGTAATAGGGCTGCACATTGTTTTTAATATTGAAAGACCACTTAATTTATTTGTGATAATCGGTGTGCAGAATCATATTCAAATAACAAAAGGAATGTATAGCAATGAATTTCCTTATTGTGAAAGAGTTTAGAGTAATAAAGTTTTGGTATAGTCTCTATAGAGCATATTAGGACAAACTCCATGGTTGAGGTCTGCTTACTAAAAGTTTACCACCCAAGGTCTTTCATGAGCTTGTTGCTCATATGGGTGTTGTATCATTTTGATGATATGTTAATTCAAGTGGGAGTTTGTATTTGGTTTAAGGTTCACTCTATTTCAGTATTTTATTTTGGTGATCTCATAAGGTTGGACTAGTTGAAAATAGATATGTTTAGATCAAATTACATGTAATTTTTATGCTACACATCCGCACTTGCTATATGTTATTTAATTATGATGATATATGTGACCATGGATGGGTTTAGCTATGATAAATGTAACGAAAATCGCCTTGATCCTATATTGACATTGATTAATAGACGAGATTGCTATATATGAATAAAAATATATGTTCTTATGGAGCTTATAAAATATATACAATTATTTTTATGTATATATATAGTCCAAGTGGGAAATTGTTGGATGTTGGACATAATATATTGTTCGGGCGTGGTTCGTCCGCTGGTGCGGGTTAGAGTGTTCCCGCGTCGGGTTGGAAGGGTTCGGTGGGACCGAGGCGCCCTTGCCGCGCAAAGAGACAGCGGGATGAGACTAAAGAGTCACAAGTATCCAATAACACTTAGACAATTCTTATGCACTCGGTGGGATGGCCATTTCCAATCCTAATTATTCATTTCCATAAACATATCATGCTTGAATGCATGAAAATTGCAACTGCAATGCTGCTTCAACTTCAGCAGGGAAAGATTGTCTTCTTCCTCTGGATTGCAATAACTCCTCCAAGGCGTCTCCTTCAATTGTAGCAAACCTTCATCTTCAAATGCAGCGTCCTCATCAAAAGCATGCTGGAGCAGCGTTCTTTCCAATCAGCAGCAGCATGGTTGGCATCTCATCCTTCTTCTAACCGCAACATCGACCTTCAATGGCGTCCTTAATTGCAGCAGGGTGGATTTCAGCAACTCTTTTTCAATCCAGCAAACAAGGGTGTCCTCCTCCTAGCAGCAACATCAACCTTCAATGGCGACCTTAATTGCAGCAGGGTGGATTTCAGCAACTCTTTTAATCAGCAAGACAGCGACATGACATTTCCTTCCCCTTGCTTCTTCTCCAATGGCAGCAACAAGCAAGGATGTAGGAGTAGGGCGTCCTCCTCCTAACAGCAGCAGCCTGGGCGTGGAACACCGTCTTCCAGCCCCCCTCCTCTTTCAACCTGCAATGGCGTCCTTCTCCTAGCAGCAGGGTGGATTTCAGCAACTCCTTCTTCAATTCAGCAACAGCAAGGCAAGGTCTCCAGTAACAAGACAGAGTCTTCTACTTCGTCAAGTGGCTCCTTCTTTAAGTAGTAATGCATGGCATCTCTTTCTTCTAGCCTCCATTGCAGCCAGATCCCCCTGTAGCAGCAACAGGCGTCCTCCTTTATAGCAAGTAGCAACAACTTCGTCTTCCTCCACTTCGTCTTCTTCAATGGCAGCAATGACTTCGTCTTCCTCCACTTCGTCTTCTTCAATGGCAGCAATGACTTCGTCTTCCTCCACTTCGTCTTCTTCGTCTTCTTCAATCTCGTGGACCCCTTTCCTCCTTCCGAATAAATCTCACGTATCTCATTTCTATTAAATTAGGCATAACCACGGGTTCAACCACGACTGGCTGGGTTAACCGTCATGATTGAGCCGAGGGGTGCGGTGAAAAATTTGGACGAACATATATATATAAACCCAGAATTGTATAATATGCTATTATATAAGGTTAGCCTAATTAAAATTGATCTATTAAAGTTAAAGATTCATTGACCATAAATTAAGGTGTGGAATTCAATGTGAAAAGTGTATAATTCAATCTGTAGATACCTTTTAATAATTTCTCTTTTGTGATGGGTGAAATTGAAATTATAAAACTAAGGTTATAAATAAGGAGGTTATGGTCCCTAAATCGATAAATAGTTTTCGTTCTAGTATTCCATTGTCCAGAATTCAGGTTTTGGAAAACTCTTCTTAGATTCAAAAGACCAATACCTAATGTGGTAAAGATTCTAGCTTCTTTATGGCTTTAGGTAGCTTCCGCAATTTAATTATATTTACTTGATGATTTGATACGAAGAACATATTAAAGGTTAAGTTATAAAATTCTAATGAATTCTAACAATATAACCTTAGAACCTTGCATTTAGTCAATACTTCTCATCATGAGCAAACTTGTCGACTTTGATCTGAGCTTCCAATTGGATTAGCTAGATCAAGCTCTGAGATCTGCATTTGACCTTGCCAAGCTCTCAGATTTACATACACAGCTTTTCACCTGGGTCTTCTTCTCTTTACCCTTTTCTGCTTTACAACCTCTCAGAAAATGAAACGCATCGATCTGGTCGCTACCAACTACACACCATTCAGTACCTGATTATCTCAACCGTGACCAACATGTATATAGGTGAACATAATAGTAAAATGGATAGGCGAATGCAATAGCAATTTGATTTATGAAGGGATCCTATCCAAACTCTGCAAACCACAAAACCAGCTGACCAACTTTACAGATTCCTGCTGTCCATACTCATTTCATGTCAAAACGGCCAAGCAATTTGGTTTTTTCTATTCACACTCAAAAGTAACCAATCTCACAATCTGGGTCATGTGTCATTCATACGACCCATAAATCAAAAACAAAGAAGATAAATAAAGATTTACAGGAGGTGAAAAAATAATTTCCTTCCAAGTTCTTCTACCAAGTTGGCTGCAGGACCTGGAATGACGGGGGCAGGTGGCGCCAGTGGTTGATAGTGAGACGGCGATGCCTCCACCACCGGCGCCGGCAGCGCGTCCGGCGACTTATATGGAGGCGGCGAGGTCTCCACCGGCCTGTCACCATAAGGAGGTGGTGGTGCAGCTTCCACCAAAGGCGTCGGAGTGGCCAGCAGCGTTGGCGTGGCCAGCTTCTACCAATTGGGATCCATCCATTGAGAGCTTCCCCCTGCAACATCAGACAACCAAGAAGGCCAAGTGGTGGTGACCTGCTCCCCATGCCGATATTTGGGCGGGCAATCGGTGGGTTCCCTCAGGGACCTGTGGCGGTGGCGTGGACGGGACTGGGAGGAAGGGGGAAGGGCGGTGGCGGCATGGACAGGAGTGGGAGGAAGGGCGAAGGGTGGCGGCGAGGGGGAACCGCAGCGGGTGCATGGACAGGAGTGGGAATAAGGGGGACCCACGGTGGCGGAGTGGACGGGAGTGGGAGGAAGTGCAAAGGGTGGCGGCGGCGCGGACGGGAGTGGAAGGAAGGGCAAAGGGTGGCGGCGGTGTGGACGGGAGTGGGAGGCAAGGACGGGGAATCGTGGCGAGTGCGTGGATGGGAGTGGGAGGAAGGACGAAGGGTGGCAGCGGCATGGACGGGGAACTGCCGCGGGTGCATGGACAGGAGTGGGAGGAAGGGCAAAGGGCGGTGGTGGTGTGGACGGGAGTGAGTGGTGAGGACGGGGAACCACAGTGGTGGCGTGGACGGGAGTGAGAGGAAGGCCAAAGGGTGGTGGCAGCTAGGTGGGAGGAGGGTCGGGATCCTAGGGTACCAAAACCTATATATATATATATATATATATATATATATATATATATATATATATATATATATAGGGTAAGGCTTCCCTGGGGTGACTGCAGGAAATTTTCCTGCAGTCAGCCCTAATCTGGACCATCCGATCATAAGGACGGTCCAGATTTTCATATCTTAAAAAAAACACTATTCCTCCTCCTCTCCCGCCACCACCAGCAGTCGCTCCCCACCACCTCCTCCCCGGCCCTTCACCACGCCCACACCCTTAGCCACGCCTGCACCCCCGCCAGCCTGGGCCCTCAACCGCCCCTTGCCCCCCTCACCTAGGCTGCCCTGCCCTCTCACCACCTCACCCACGCTGCACCCGCGTCCATGCTCAACGCACCGCCGTCATTCCTCCTCGCCACACCCATGCCCACGGCAAGGACCAACGGCGACAGCTCGTCGAGCGTGCACGAGGCGAAGGGGAAGGGTCTCTAGGGGCGATGCGGGTGGGAGGGCGAGGGGTGGCTAAGGGCATGGGCACGGCGAAGGTCCGGGGAAGAGGCGGCGGCGAGCGACGGCTAGAGGCGGCAGTGGAGGAGGAGTGTTTTGTTTTTTTGTAGATCTGAAGATCTGGACCATCTTTATGATCGGACGGTCCAGATTAGGAGCAACCACATGAAAATTTCCTCCAGTCGCCCCAAAGGTAGCCTTACCTATATATATATATATATATATATATATATATATATATATATATATATATATATAACACCTGCACAAAGCAGGGTATACACATTATGCATTATTTATCTCTGAATAATTTTTATGTGCATGAACGGTTGGGTGAGTCCAAAGGGACTCTATCCAATGATCATTCGAGTCGAATCAAAGTTTCAAATAGTTTTTAACCTAAGAATATGGCATCTTAATGAAAAGTTGTTTTAAGATATTCCTTTTTTATTTAGGCTTTGTTTCGTTAGCACAAAAGAAATGTAAATGATATGAAATTTTTTTAATGGCCGACTTATTAAAATTAATATATGTACTATATATTCTTAAAAAAATTAATACTTTTACAATGTGTTTTGTATTCAAATTAATCTTCATTACCTCTAAGTATTCTTTAATGACAAAAAAAGTAATCATGATTATTTTCTGTTTTTTTAATGTAATCATGTTTAATTTGTATATATAAAATAATTAACTTAATAATACTTTTTATAAAAAATATTTTATATATATATATATATACTTTTGATATGATTTATTTTAAAATTTTTATTTCATTTACCCTATTTTTATTTCAACCAAAAGACTTTAATGCCTTCTTCCCAATTACTTAAGAACGATAAAATGACAGTACAGGTTCTTGTAATCACCCTATGCTCCCCACGTAAGGCACAAGCTCGTGTTTAGAGTGTTCAACCACGGAAGACAATTACACAACCTATAGACAAGGACTGTTCTAACTTCTAAGAATCCAACCTTTTTAGGTGCAGTGGTCTCTTTATCTATTGTAAATGGAACTAACTAAAGAACTTATATTCATTAGCCACACAATTACGACTGAAAATTGCAGCAGTCAGTGATTAAGATACAGCCGCCGGACTTCATTCCAAAATGGCTGCCCACAAGATATATATTGGTAATCCATGTCATTCGTTATCGTGTTATTGAAAGGATAAAAGAGAACTAGATCTCTTGGTAAATTGTATTGTCAAGCGTCTCCGTAATTGAAAAATTAGTTTTAGGTACATTTGTACGTATTTGATTTGTCGTCATAAGTGCAAGAATATTTGTGTTGACTAAGTATACTAAATAATCTTTCTAAATCGTGTGCATATTTTGGACACATAGAAGAGAATAGAAGAAAATATCAGAATGTCTAATTTCTTTTTGGATAAGATTAGATTTGAACCTGGATTGAGATTGGGTATCAGAACTTATTTAGATCTAAATTAAGCTTGTCCATCATCAGGTGAGTTGAACCCAATTTTGTTAAGCTCAACTTTTACTAGTTCGAGTCATGTGTTGGTGAAATAGGCCGATTCCACTCGGAAATAGCCGATTTGGAATCGGGGTAAATCGGAAAAAATCGGTTTTGTAGATAAATGACTAAAATATCATAGGTATGATATTAAATAAATTATTCAACCATTGGTAAAATTGAAATTGAAATTTTAAAAACCTAAATTTACCCCAACGGGGTCTCCGCCACTCCGCCGCTGTGCTTCCGACCTTCGCCCTGTCTGCTGCCGCCAACCTCAGCTCCGACCGTGCTTCCGACCTGGCTCCACCCTCGCGACCTTGCCTCCGACATCGCCTGTCCGATTGTACTTCCGACATCACCCTCACGACATCGCACATTTGACACAAAAAATTTGTAAAGTTGAAATTTTTTGTTGAAATTGTATGCTATGATGTGTGCAAATTGTATGCTATGTTGTGCTCTGTAAATTGTATGCTATGCATCACAAATTTTACATTGCTGATTTGGGATTCATGATCAAATTTTTGTGTCATAGTCGGTTTGTGTTATTATTTGATTCGTTCACAAATTATTTGATTCGTTCAAAGATTTTGTGCAATTGTATGCTGTTCACAAATCGTTCACAAATATGAAATTGTATGCTGTGCAAATTGAATGTTGTTCACAATTGTATGCAATTATTTGAAATTGTTTGTTGTTCACAAATTCATTCACAATTTGAATAGTTGACAAATTATTTGATTCGTTCACAGATTTTGTGCAATTGTATGTTGTTCACAATTGTATGCAATTATTTGATTCGTTCGCAATTGTATGATGTCCACAACAACTTTGATTTGTTAGTTGAACTGGTGACGTTGACAATAACTAAGATAAGCAATTGAATGTTGTGCAATTTGATTGGTTCAAGTTTAAAATTCATTTGATTTGTTATATTTCGGGTGTGATTGTTGTTATAGTCCGGATCTCGTACCAGATTTGTCACAGGGAAGATGGATATTGGTTGGGAATATGACACACCAGTTGATGCATCTAAGAAGCAAGTCATCTGTAACTTTTGCAAAAAAATTATAAGGGGAGGGGTATATCGTTTCAAGCAATATATTGTTGGAGTCAAAGTAAATGTTGCTGCTTGTAAGAAAGTTCCTGAAGCAGATGTACAAAAAATGAAACATTATTTCAAAAGTGTGGAAAAGGCTAAAAAGAAAAAGAAAGGATTAGAGAAGAAATAAGGTCATATGGTTTAAATGACTCAAATATGGAAGAGATAAAAGTTCGAGAGCAAGGTGTTGGGTGCTCTAAGTCTACTGGGAAGAGGAAGACACCTTTTGTTGAAAGTGAGAAGAAGAATACATCAAAACAAATGAGAATTTCTATGGCAATATAACAGAAAGCAAAAGAGCAATTGCACACAGCCATTGCTCGATTCTTCTATCACTGTGCTATTCCTTTCCATATTATAGAGTCGCCTTACTTTTATAAAATGATTGATGTGGCAGGTAGATACGATGATCATGGGATCAAACCTCAGGGCAGAAGTTCTTTGTCAGGTAAACTTCTTACTGATGAAATGGCTTTTATAAATGCTAGCTTAGAGGATATAAAAGTATCTTGGAAGACAACAAGTTGTTTTATTATGTATGACGGGTGGACCAATCAATCAAGTAAAACTCTGATCAACTTCCTAGTTTATTGCCCAAGAGGAATGTATTTCCTTGGATCAGTTGATGCTTCAGACAAAGAAAAGGATGCTACGTATTTATTTAGTTTACTGGACAAAGTAGTAGAAGAAGTTGTGGTGGGAAACGTTGTGAAGGTCATCACTGATAATGCTTCGGCATACAAAGCTCCTGGGAGAATGCTAGAACATAAGCGACCACATTTATTTTGGACTCCGTGTCCTGCCCATTGTATAAACTTAATGCTTAAAGACTTTGCAAAAATCAAGAAAGTTGGAACATGCATTATGAGTGCACAAAAAGTCACCAAACTAATATACAACCACTCATGGTTGTTGGCTCTTATGAGAAATAATTTTACAAATGGGCATGAATTGGTGAGACATGGGGCTACTCGATTTGCTACTCACTTTTTGACGATTACTAGTTTCCTAGAACATAAACATGCATTGAAAAAGATGTTTTTCTCTAAAATGTATTCATCATCAAAATTTACAAAAGATGAGGATGGAATAGCAGCTGAAAATATTGTTTTAAGTGCAAATTTTTGGAAGAAGATGGAATTTGTGCATAAAACAATTGAGCCACTTGTTCGATTTTTGAGATTGGTGGATAGTGATAAAAGACCTTCATTGCCATTTGTTTATGATGAAATGCAAAAGACTATACAAAAAATAAAAGAGGTACATGGCATGAAAGTAGAACGATACAAGTTATTTGTTGATATCATTACCAAGAGATGGTCGAATCAATTTTGTCATCCTCTTCATGTTGCAGCATATATGCTTAATCTTCAAACTCGTTATTATCCTGAATCTACCGTTGTATGTTCTCATTTGACTTACATACCTTTATGATTTTTTTAACAATTTTATATTTCTTGTGTTTGATTGGGAATAATTTTGTAGCCATGTGAGGTGTATCATGCATTCAATGATGTCATTTGTCGTTTGGAAGTCAATGAGGTAGCTTGATCAATGGCATCTTTGCAGGTCAAGATACTAGTATTTTTAATTTTTATATTTAAATGTTTATGTATAACTAAATATGATTACTAATTTTGTTTTAATATTTTTTAGTGGTTTGATTTTGTATGTGCAAAAAGAGATTTTGGACATTCTCTTGCAATTACCAATAGAAAAGTCCTTCATCCCATGTAAAATCCACATTTCTCCACATTTCATTTTTATAGCAAGCTTATAAGTAAATCAATTTGTCAAATATAGCATCATGGTGGGAACAACATGGTATAAGCTGCCCTGAACTACAAAAGATAGCTATTAGAATACTTAGTCAAACTTTATCATCATATTGGAGCACTTTTGACCAAGTACAAACCAAAAAAGAAATCGACTTGCAAGGAAGAAAGTAAATGATCTTGTATATGTTCATTACAATATTCGTGTAAAAGAAAACGAATTGAGATGGAGGCATAAATATGATGTAGTTAGTGAAGATTTGAGTTTAGAAGACTTATTAGATGAGTGGGTTCAAGAACAGGGCAACCAATCACCATCGGTATGTTTAAATAAAGCTTACGTCACATTTATGATTTTGTGTATGAATTTTTTTTTGAATTGAAATAAATAGTATATGACTTTTTTTATACAGGATGATTTCTTTAATACCAATGTTGGCAACAATGATGGTGAAGACGAAAAGGCCTTTGTAGCAAATCAAAGTGGCAGCACATTGAAAACTGCAATTGGATCATGTTCTGCTACGTTTGACAGTTTTTCTTTGCCTCCTCTTCCTAGTGGACTTAATGTTCATATTGATGTACATATTGACCCCCAACATAATTTGTCTTTGCCTCCTTTGCGTGAGGGACGTCATATGAGTGGTAGTTCTATGCCACCTTTTACGCAGGGTCTCGTGTTGATGCAGATGATAGCTCTACTCTTCCCATTAGTGATATTGATTTAGACTCTGAAGATGCATCAAATAATGAATTAGATGATTTAGTAATCACTATATAAAATTGTGCTAAACCTTCATTTTGTGGACTTGTATTAATGTCTTGTTGTTATCATTTGATAGAGCACAAATGATGATATATCAAATATTACACTTATGAAATTGTGGTATTGTGATGATAAATAATGATGCTCTTTTATACTTGTATTAAACTATAAATTCTTGTATTTGTGTTGAAAAATTATATAATTATGTATTTCATGTATTTATATTATGAGTTGTCAAATTTTTGTATATGACCGATTTTGACCGATTCAACTGAACCGATTCCTGTCCGATTTAGACTGATTCTGATTCTGATTCGACTCCCTTGAAAATCGATTCCGATTTCTGCAACCATGGTTTGAGTACTTCAAATTCTAGTTAAGTCAATTAGTATTCAAGTTGAATTAAACTGATTTGTATTTACCAATACTTTTCTTTTAAATAATTATACTAAAATTTTATTTTAAAATCAAGTAATCTAAAATTGACATAATTAAGCATATCAAATAATACAGGCCTTGTATGTTCTTGTTTAATTGTTATTATGGTACACTCTTTAATCTCATGAAGAAATATGATATACATTTAGTCCAAAATCTTATTTTCATATATAATGTAAAATCTGGGATTTTCCTCCAACAAGTTTTGTGCCCGTTCGGTTTTGACCCAGACCGAATGGTTTGTTCGGCCCATTTCACCGTAATCCTATGCATGGTATGGTGTGTTTGAACCAAGACCTAGCCTCTTCCGGTATTTGGCCGACTCAGTTAAATGCTAAATCACCGCAGATTTTATTTTCATTTTTCCACTCTTGTTGAGTTTAGTTGGGTTTAGGGCTGAGTCTCTCGCGAGTCTAGTCAGTCATCATGTGAGTGTGTGTGAACTGTTTCTAGCGTAAAGGCGCCCTCCCATAGCCCTTACGCTAGAAAATTGAGGATTTAGGGTTTTGGTCATGGTTTCTTTGAGCTAGGAAAATTTGGGAAATTGGTTATGGTCATGTCGCCAGGACAATGCCTTTGTGCCAATAACTTGACCTGAATGTTGTGTGTGGTTCTGTTTAGAAGGTGCGTGCCTGGATTTTTCAACTTTTTGTAGTCCAGCTTGGTAGAGGCCACTGCCCTTGTGCCTAGGCTGTTTGCCAACCTAGAAGGCTTTCTCCACCATTTTCACTCCTTTGTTTCTTCACTCCAACCCCCTAGCCTCTACTTGTCTCTTCGCTACTTCCTCCACACCCCTCCTGGGCCCTTCCTAGCCCTCTCAAAGCCTAGCTAAAGCCTAGGGGTCAGAGCTCCTTAGGTAGAAAGCCCCAAGAGACCTCCCCTTTGTGAGGTAAAAATGTCTTTCCTTTTCCCTCCTTTCTATTATTTACTTGTCTTCTTGGGTGCCATGAATGCTTGTAAGTATTTTTACCATGTAAATCATCTATCCGTGAGGAGCACGTAGGACTTGTTTCATCATGTTTTCATGCATAAGCAAAAAGATATGATTTTTGAAAGCTGTACGTGTTGTTTAATGCACTGTTTCGGTAGAAAATTCATATCTCATATTGTAGACATCCATTTTGCATGATTCTCATCACTAATAGATCTACAAGTTTTGTTTAGCATATTTACATGATAATGTTGTTATGAGCACGTATGAGACACAAAATTGGTGAAAGGTAGTAGCTTTACTATTTCTAGTAGCTTACCCGCCACTTTCCACAAATTTTCCATCCTATTCTAGGTTGTATTTTGCTGCAGCCTTTTTCAACATTGTAGGGTTTCGTGTTATCTAATTCATGGTAAATTACCAAGTTAAGATAATATCATTAAGGTATTCTGTATTTTTGATGTGTCTTGCCATGCTATGTGATTTTGCTCTTTGGTGAGCTCATTAAAAAATTTTATTAAAATCTATAAAAATTACCTAAGGATTCACTAAGTGTCTACTGAAAATACATAAAGTTTGGGCTAAGTTTAAAATCATATACGTGGTTAGTTAATCGGGTATTGTCAAGTGTACAAGACTGTAAGGTGAACCCTAGTTCCCTAGCTCCGGTAACAAAATCCCAAACCAAAGATGTTTTGAAATTCTATAAACTTTCACCTGAACCTTACGCTATGTCCCAGTAACTCCAGTAGAGTTTGTAGTAGAAACTTCCCTTGTCGTGTAAGTTCAGCTAGCTCCAGAAATAGACTGGCCAATGCCTTCCATTCACGAGTCCACTCAAGCCCATATACTTGGCATTTCGACTTATAATTTTATAGGATTCAAGCCCATGTGTTGCCTAACTCTTAAAGTTTGCCCATGCCTCTTTGGAGTCTCTAAGCCCATGAATAAATCTTAAGAAAATTGGTGCACAGCCCAGGAACACTGATTTCAGCACCTTAGCCTAACCTTAGTGGGCCTAGTTTGCCATGTTGGCCTATGGGTCAACACTTGGTAATTTTTGTGCTTAACATGTAGGATGTCAGGGCCCATTGGTGCAAATCTCAGCCCACTTAACTACTACTTACCTTGTTCGAAAAATTGTCCAGTTAAGTCTGTTTGGTTAAAACCGTAAGTGTTGGATTTTCACTAAATGTAATTATGGCCTTAAACCTTACTGGTCATGTCGCATGAAAAATTCACACAAAGACTGAATGTTCGGGTATAATACCCTAACCCTTGAAGAATATGCTGAGATAGTAGTTAATTGTAGTACGTGTGCGGGGGTATATGAGACAGGTAACCATAACCCTTGTGACTCTATCTCAGTATGTTTAGCATCACGTAATGAGCTAGTTAACTCCAAGGTAGAATAGATAATAAGAATTGACTCATATATGAGATTAACCATTCATAATAGTGTGCATTTTTTAAATCACCCTCTTAATTGTAGGGGAGATGCTACCTCTCCTATGACTCAAAGTACTTATGATAGGAGTCTTAAGTCAAGTTTCCTTCCTATATAGTATGAATATATGGCATACATCGTGTCATAACTCTTAGGGTTTCTTAAACCTCCTTAAGGGTTGGGATCCGTTTCCATAAGACCAGTAGTCTAGCAAATAGCTTTTCAATTTATCACATCACAGCTCAGCCGATCCTCAGATTGAAAAATATGGTGTTAGAACTTGTTATCAAAGTCGACTTCTTGGACTAGACAGCTAACCATCAAAAGTGTTGTTTGATTGCGTGCATGCTCTATGATGTGGAATGGTTTGTATGTTTATGTATAATGAATGTGTGTGAAGCGGTTGTATGCTCTATGAGTGGTTTGAATATTCAAGGTTTACAACCGAAGTGCAGGGCAGTGGATATGTCTGATCAGAACCTATAATAACACGGAAGTGCAATGGCTTGCTATAGATTTGACATTGTGGATCGCTAGCGTTGGTAGCATGTTGTTGTTATTGATTGTAGAAGCAATTGCAACTTTCCACAACCACAGCTTCACCCCGACGACAGTCTGAGGAACCACAACCAGCATTGTTAAAGGGGGCGACTTGCCAATAGTCCGAACTGCAACATAGGTTGTCAGTGTAGAGGAGATATTGAAGGACAACAATTGAGGTGAGACCCAAACGAGACGATGCTAAGACTGTCATATATTACATATGATAAAATTACGATTACAGATTGCTTACATAGATTACAAGAAACATGTTAACCTAATTTACATATGTTTTTTACCTAATATTTGATTAATTTTTTCTAACTGTTCAGACAGACTTGAGTTTGACCGATAACTCTCAAGTCCTCCATCCCACTTGATTATTTGAACCTACTCACAATGATACAAGGCCCATTTTAATTGAAGTCTCAAGCACAGAATTATTGTAACCAGATACAGAAACTGCCACACAACTTGAATAAAAAAAATCATAATATAGACATTAAGTCGGGTATTAAGATCTCTTGTGACTAGGAAAAATGAACGAAATATAAGAGCTGCACTGAAGTATTTCAAGCTGCTTACTTTTTGTTTCCCCAAAACATCTTTTATTGTAGTTGTTGACAACATTACCTAAACTCTTAACTGATTCATGTGCTCAAATTCTGAAGTATTGATAGTGGTTTTCACATCCTATGCTAATTTGTAGGTTCATCAGATTATATTGCACACTCAAAGGCCCCAATACCACCCCGCACAAGACATGGTGTTAGGCTGTGTTAAATAGAATCACCACCCTTCAACTCTTGAAAGGTCAGGAACTAGTTTATGCACGATGATACTCTTTAATAGATGAAAAAACAAAAAGTAACACTTGACCTTCTCATCAAGGAAATTGGATGCTCAATTTGCCCATGAATAGCAAATTTTTTAAATATGTTAATGCTCTACAGAGGTATATCGGATGGATACTCTTGCAGGTGTCTGGATATTGTCCTCCGGAGTGATTTTTCCTGTTGCTGAAGGTTTGGTGGAACCTGATCATAGACATCAGTGAAAAGATCTGCAAGGGGAGGTTTCTGGGCTTTCTCTGCCACCTGAATTGAATGCAATATCTGCAACAACGAGTAATCAATGTAGCATCTAAAGAAAGTGAGAATGTTCAATTGGAGATTGAGATTGCTACATACATTCTTTCTCACTTCAGTTCGAAATTCTGTCTCAGTAGAATCACTCCACCAATTGTTTTGTTCCAACCATTTCCTAAATCTAGTAAGAGGATCCCTATTTGTTCTCCACTGCTCAATTTCATCCACAGGCCGATACTTGGTAGAATCATCGGATGTGGAATGATGCCCAGCTCGATATGTTAGAGCCTAATAAGTTCAAAATTCACAGTGAAGAGAAATGGACAAAGCAAAAGATTTGGAACTATATAACATCCATATAGAATCAAAATATATAAAGGCAGGATACCTCAATCAAGATAGGCTTGTGTTCAGTTATAGCCATTTTCCGTGCAGCCGTAACAGAGTTGTATATTGCCAAAGCATCATTTCCATCCACACGGATACTTCGAACACCATAAGCTGCACCTCTAACTACTACACCATCACCTGTTGTGTCCAACTAATTTGTGTAATTCGTAGATCTTGAAATAGAGATGAACAAAATGTAGCGAGCAATTTCTAAGGACAAAAATAACAAAATACAAAAAATGCCCAGATGGGGCAGAGGATGGAAAGGTAACCCACAAATACTGGAGATTATTTATTTTTGTCTCAATCAAGTTAGTGAATATATTTTATGAGTTACTACAAATTAACAAGGGTTCAAAACTGTGATCCACCTTACTATGTACTTACTCTGACCTTCCAACTCTCCCCATATTAATACCATCTTATAAAAGGTTCCAATTTGCTCACCACATCTTTCCTAAACAAAATAATCAGCATGTAAGCAAGGTTAAATACTTCGAAATTGTTCCGATGAAGGGGTGCTAATTGCCCATCCATTGTTGCGACATACGAAGATCACTGGAGCCTCAGTAACAGCAGCAAAATTTAAGGCTGCATGGAAATCTCCCTATCACAACATAAAAAATTCAAGTGAGAAGAATCCATATCCCTAAGTATTTCACAATTAAAATATCCTTCATTGTTCATACCTCACTCGTGCCACCATCACCAAAGTAAGTAACAGTGCACGCATTCTTTTTGTCCATTTTTAAGGAATAAGCAGCCCCAACTGCATGGGGAAGTTGTGTTCTGATAGTTATGATTATAATAGAATGTAAATCAAGAGGGCAGATAATGAAATAATAATGGAAACCACAAGTTAACTAGAAAAACTAGTTAGCATAACTTACGCAATGGTTGATGAAACTGTAATGTAGTTTAACTTATTTGATCCATAATGGACAGGCATCTGCCTTCCCTTTCCATAATCTAGCTCGGTACTAAAACACTGGTTTGCAAATTCCTGGGGAGTGAAACCGCGCCACAAGAGAACTCCAGGTTCACGATACTGCCATAAGAAAGGAGGCACATTTAGTCGTATCTGTTTTCATCAAATAGGCAACAAGATCTATCTCACAAGATTTGTTTAGTTTATTTGATCGATTTTAATAACCACCTGAGGAAAAATGACATCCTCACTGGTCAATGCAGCAGCAGAAGCAATGTTAATAGCTTCTTCACCGATGGAAGTTACGTAAAAGGATATTCGCCCTTGTCTCTGTGCTTCATAGAAGATGGTGTCCATTGTCTGTAGCGTTACCATGCCTTCATACATTTTTAAAGCAGTTTCTTTGCTTACCTAACACAAATATCATAGTCATTCTTAAGGAACCACTAAGTTACTTCCAGTGATTCAAAAGCTAATGAAATGAGAAAATGTGAAAAAAGAGCAACAAAGGTGGTTTATCGGAATCAATACAGCTCCAAGAATGTCTTATATAGACTAATTAACAGGCAGTAGAAGCATACCATCTGTAGGCTATTTTGTGCAATTGATTGTCCGTTGTCATCAAGAACACGGTAGCAAGAAGTCCTCTCTCTGACGACTCCGATATAAATTTCATCTCAGAAGTGATTTGAACACTTCCTCCAGGAAATGCTACAACCTTCCATCACACACATAGAAAGCATGCATTTTATTAAAAAGAACAGAAAGGGTACTTATTTTTTTTATTTCTAATGCATTAAGTGGGCAATCCATACCATACAGGAAATGACTGAGTGAAACCAATCCCAGTAACAATACGCTAAAAAAGAAATTTTTGAAAAATGAATGTTTTTATCAATTATAATAGAATGGTGATTTCAAGTGTAATTACCAAGATAAGATAAATGTGTTATATGCATTAAGTAGAACAAATCTGGTTGAACTCACATTGGTAAAAACAAAGAAACCCAATTTCATCCTTTCTAGCAAATCATTAGATTCAACAATAGTAATAAGGTTGAATACCATCTAACAAAATAGTTATCGAAAAAAGCAGAAATACCTTATTTTCAATATCATCCAAAGGCACGAAATGTTGTTCTTTCGCTTTTATTGAACAAAAGGATCTAGAGAATAACAGAGAGTAAAGAGAACGAAGGGTTGTTCCAGAATCATTCACTAAAGTTGTGGGAGAGGAAGATGGCAAGATGATGAAGAATAATACAACCTTCTTAGAAAGTGATGAGCAAATTTTGATCTCGTCATCGATAACACTGCCATGGAAGAAGCTTGGTTTGTACAAGTTAGAAGGTTAGGGTGGTTGGCAATGTTCAAGGATAAGAAAAGAAGAGGACCTGCAACTCAAAAGTGAGAAATAAATTATTTTAATTTCGCAATTGGTAGTATTGTACTAGATAAACCACTGCAGCAGTACAGAGGGAGAAGAAAAGCACAAGGGCAGGTTTTCTTCCTGTCCTTGCAAGCATGTTTGGAACCACATTTATATTTCTCAAGCTAAGTTGGTTCGCGACCATTTTACGTTCGGCTCAATTTGACTTGAACTCATGCTCAATAATTTTGCACTCGTAAATAATCTTGACTTAAAATCAATAACTTGTTGAATTGTTGAACTAAGGACTGTTTGGCTTGATTCAACTTGAAGCTTGAGCTTGATATAATACTCGGCCCAACTCGGCTTGGACAATATCTTTAGGGTCATGTTGTCCATAGAAATTAATAAATTTAATACCATCGACAATTACTTACGTGAAACTATTGCTAATACTTAACATACTACTTACCAAGTATGTACCTAATTTGATACTAGCAAATAACTAGTTACTTTCAAATAATTGACACATGTAGTAGTTACAAACTACTTATTTTACCATTAAGTATCAAGAACTAACAATTTATAAGAGTATACTCAAACCAAGTCATTTCACAAGTACAATGTATTTTTCACTTTGGCTTTAAAAACCATATTTGTACTAAACAATATTTTAAAATTTTATCACTTTTGCTTGTGAATTGAAAGATTTTAACATAAAAAATAACTTTAAATTCATTGGAACCATCAAATTACTCGGCTCAACTAGAAGCAATTCAAAATTTAATTAAACACAAATCAAACAAGAGCAAGCAAATGTTCCGTTCGTACTCGGTTCGAAATATATAATAACCTAATAATAAACTAAGCTTGAACAAACTAGTTTAGAAACAAACTGAAGATGAGCAAAGTGGTAATTGGACTCAGCTCAACTCGTTTACACCCCTACTAATATACAAGCTATACACCTAAGGATGGGCTATGCCCACATCTTGTATCTTAATTTAAATCTAATTTTAACAGTTAAAGGGAAAAAATATTAAGCTCTACCCTATCCAATTCATATTCAAACTTGTTGAACCGAATCTAATGCATATCCAAAGAGGAGATATGTTATGTTACTTTTACATAGAGATATAATCAATACATGTCTCAATGCTTGGTGCTTACGTGGTGTAAATGGTATTATATTAGATGCATATGTCATGGTTGTGTGGTATCCATTTTTCTTAGTCTCTTGGGCTCTCAGTTCAGAGCATGGAGATATAAAAAAGAGCTTAGGTAGGTACCAATGTTCATAAATACAAAGTATTGATGTATTGGCTTATCCACCCTTGGTTTATTATTTAGTCTAATTTGCCAATTTTCCCATATTTTACTATTTTTTATTTTGCTAGCATGCTTAATTAGCTTTGCCTGTATTATCCCTAAGTTGTTAGTAATACTTTGTTAGTAACCTTGACATTTTCCATGCCTTGTACAGTGCGATAGTGTTAGTTCTAGTTTTGCCGCTATCTGGCCCAGGCCGGGCCCGATTTTTATTTTATTTATAATTTGTTTACTGTTGTTAATACTTTGGATTTATTTTATTATTTATTTTATTGTTTATCATATAAAATATTTTATAAAACTAAATTATATATACATATATATATATATATATATATATAATAATAATAATAATAATAGAGTAGAGCCCTCTAAGGTCCCTTAGAGTTGTTGGGCTTTCTTTAAGAGAGCTCTTATTCCCAATGAGCCCGGTGGCTGACCCAAAAGGAGCCAAACCTCTCTAGTGGTTTTCCTAGGAAAGCCAACAATTGAGACACGCTAAGCTCTCTTCTTGGACAGGCGGGCCAAGGTAGGGAGCCAAAGGAACCAACCTCTTGACATCACTCTGATGTTATTATCATGCATTAACAAAAAAAAAAGTAAATCTCTTTTCATTTAAAGAAAAAGAAAGTAAATCTTCTATGTATGGAGGAAAATTGTTCTTCTTTTAAAAATAATAAATAAATAATGAATTATTTTAAAAAATAGAGGCAGGCCGGGAAGGAATTCAAACCCAACTGACGTATAAAATGTTTGTAACCAAGTTTTATGATCAAATCAATTGTGGCCGAGAAATATGCAAATTAATTAAACATGGGCAAGTTATTGTCACATTGGCATCCAAAGTCGTAAAATAGAATTAGTGTTAAAAGAAGAATAAACCTGAAGCACATAAATTTGAAGATGAGTTAAATGCTCTTGATATAATATCATGACATTTCTTTCATTAAATGTGTAAAAGTTAGTGCATTTAATTTCTAAAGTAAACTAATATAAGAAGGAAATAAACCTAAAGTAAAACTTCAAGAAACAAAGGCTAAATGCTCTTCAGATGAAATCGTGACACTTAATTACATTAAATATATAAAAATTAGTGAATTAATATTTAATTGATAAGAAAAATGTGAAAAGTGGTGAGTGCTCACACATTATGGCAATGGTTTTTTGTTTCAATAAAGAGAATTTTTTAGTAGAAAAATTAGCTAATGCAACAAATATGAAACAGAATATAAATTCCAGCTTAATTATGAGATCAAGTTTGATTGTCTCCAAACTATTTTGATCATAAATGCTCTACTTGAAAAATAAATTAGAGAAACATGCAATGCCTTAATGCCTTGGCAAAAGTTTGTGGGAACAATGGCCACCAATATATAAGTTGATAAAATGTATGGTTGAATGAACCGATCTAGTCTTGATTTTATTATTGTAATTTGGTCGACAAGAATCTACATGTTACAGGAAAGGCTATAGATCTGGAAGTCATACGAACTCATAGAATAATATAATATACAGAAAATTTTTAAATAACTTACAATATTATAGAACTATGTTTAAACAAAAGCAATCTTCTAAAAATAGAAACTTAAAATATAATCGAACTATGTCTAGGTGACTTAGAACTTGGTTTGATTATGACTGGGTTCAAGTTGGATGGTTTCGCTAGCCCTATCTTGAAGCAAATGTCATTCAAGATGGTTGAAGGTAATTTTGATCTAAGCTGACCATAATTTTGAGGTTAGGCAGGTCTGCTACCTGCAAGATCATAACATATTGGCGTTTTCACACCAATTCCACCAAGTATATGATTTACTTACCTCAATACTATTTATTACAATTTACTTAACATTAAGAGCAGCTTTTGGTTTTGAGTATAGATTTCCTTTGTTAACATAAGGGTATGTCATAAACATATGATAACAAATAATAAACATGTAGATATGATAACAAATAATAAACGTGTAAGAAGAAATAGATTACAATAAAACATCTAGATATGATAACAAATAATAAAGATATATGAAGCATTGATAAAACTCTATGAGACAATTCTACAAACACCTAGCGGGAGTAAATTGTCATAAGAAAGAAAACAAAAATAATAAGAAGAAAAATTAAAGCAATAATAATAAACATCAAATCTGCATCATTAACACCAAACAATTACAAAATATCAAATAAAAATTCCAAATCAAGTGTAAAAAATGAATGAAAAGAATGGGGGAAAAGAAAAGAGGACAGAAGAGATACCATAGCTAATTAAATTCCATCAATATAGAGATTAGGGATGTTTGAATGGGTAGGAGACTCGAAAAACTTCACTCTTGGACAGGAAGAATGTTTAGGAACAAGATGAAAGGGTACACACATTAAAAGCGAAAAGGAGGGCGAAGGGGAGGAGTCTGAAGAGAATGGAGGGAAAACGAGATAGGGTACTCGTACACAGACTGGGAGAAAAGGGGAAATATGGGGAGGGTGGTGGGGCCCATGTAAAAGCGAAGTGAGGTGGAGAGAGGAACCTGCTCGGCTTGGGAATGGAGGGGGAAGGGGAAGCGCAACGTCACGTGAGACTTGCCATGCTGGCAAGGAAAAGTGTTGATGGACGTAACTCATCCCAGTTGGTGAAAGCGGTGGGGTAGAATGGTCAAAGTGGTCAATGAAACAATAGAAATCATCCTAGGTGACAAAAAAAATATCAACAGAAAGTATTTTCTAGCAAAATTAAGGTAATTCTCATCCGATTGGAACCATTTATCTGCGAAATATTATCTACCTGGCCAAGGGAATCAAACGCTAGGGTATTAGGGTCATGATAAGGTAAAAATAACGGACTCCAAATGTGGCTTAAAACAAATTAGGACACGACTCCAATAATGTTGGAATCTAATTTTACTTCAATACCCGAACATGTCATGTTCTAGAATGGTATTCAAATTTATCCTAAAAAATCCTGTACATGCTCTAATCGTTACTTGGCCTAGATCTATCTAAATAGTCAGGAAGACTCGGAAAAGAAAATGTCCAAAAACCTAGCATGGACTACTTGGGTTTTACACTCGATCGGATTAGTTGAGTCCGAGCACTTTTTACTAAGGTTCGAGTATAGTGTAGTATATGTTTGTCTAGTCTTAGCCTCCTTTGACTTTTGGTATCCCCGTTTGGATGCTATATATTCGACGTTTTTATTTTTGGTTCAGTCGAAAAGTCTAATTAGAGATTAGGACTGAATTCCTCGTGAGTCTAGTTTACTTGTCATGTACTCGGAACCCTTTCGGACTATCCTAGCCTCTCAGGACCGATGACATAGTTTCCAAGGTCTGTCTGATAGTCTTAGGGTTAGCACAACTTGCACAAGGGGGCATGTATTCAATCTTTCAGGGGGCCGAAAGGGGTGACAGGGCGCAATGGCGCAAGACGGCTCATTATGCACTTGTGATACTGAGAGGGTGAGTCAATGGCAAATATCAGTAACTACAGGACTACGTAGCTTGTGTGCACATGCATGGGATGGTAGCTGGATGGGGTGGCCATCCCTCCCAACATATTTAGAGCTCGGCATAGGCTCATAACAACTAAAAATCTCGTGAAATGATAATAGGGATTATATTTATTTGTTTCATTTAGTTATGCGGGTTAGTAGTTTTATCACTAATGTAGAATTGCCTCTGCAAGTGAGCAGCTTTGGACTGGGGATTTAAAGTGTGGTTGGTGGACCTTTTATCAACCAAGGTTTGGTGAATTGATAATAAATTGAACTTCCTTTTATTCTCTTATGTTATAAATGTGGCTATGGGAAACGGTCAGAGACTGTGAGACTTTATTTTTACGTATTGTCACATGCTATTAGAACATGATTTATTTTTATGATTTATATAGTTTCTAAACTTATTTACCATGTTATGATTCATATTCATGAATAGTATGTCTACAACATTTAACTTTTTAAGTAACACCCGGGCCGATTAGGGCGGGACGTTACATGTAACTTGATTAACATAAGAAGTTGTGCTACGTATTAACTAAGCGAAATTATCCATCCTAGATCCATTTTTATTAAGAGAATTTGCGTTAACTTTGGCTGATGTTTTCTATTCTTATGCCCTTACTTTGATTACTGAGTTTAATTGACTTGCCTTGATAGTTTAGAGTATGTCTTCACTGTATCATATACTCCTCTCGTAATTAATTCACTAAGTTTAATAAATCTTGTTATCAACAGTAGCGATAGACCATTAAATCCTCATGGGAACGATAGTCGCTCATCACTTTATTACTTGTATGATGCATGTGCTTGTGCGATGCATTGAAATAGCACAATAAGTTTTTGGTTTGTTGGGGATTTGTTTTGTTTTTATCTTTATCGATAGCTATGTTTTAGAAGACTTATTTCGTTTATGTTTTCAGGTAGTATATACAAAAGAGCCGACCAAAAGGATTGTTTCCTTTAGACCCATGAATTAAAAGAACTTGCCTAAGGATCAGAAGAGAGTGAAGACAAGCCATGACTCAGAATTTTAACCAATAAAATTTTGGAAATCAAACCATTAGAGAACAAGCTATTGGTAACCAGAATCTTGGTAATGAGAACTTGGTAGAACAGAACCCTTTATGGGAAGCCTTTGTAACCTAGAATTTGGGTAACCAAGTGAGGCCAGCACACTAGAATCAACTGGAACATGATAACAACAAATAATTGGCAGAACCAGCTCTACCACGATTGGAAGATTTCAATCTCAGTATTGTGATGCCACAGATTCTAGCTAACTTTGAGCTAAAACGTGTGATATTTCAAATGCTGCATTCAGTTGGACAGTTCACTGGATTACCAATGAGGATCCCCACATGCACGTGATGAACTATGTAGCAATTTGTAATTAATTCAAACAGTACCAAGTGTCCAAAAATGCAATCTGACAAAGACTATTTTCATTTTCTTTAAGTGGAGCAGCCAAACAATGGTTCAATTCATTAGAACCCAACTCAATAACTACTTGGAAGGAGATGGCATGAAAGTTCTTATTGAAATATTTTCCACCATTTAGAATTGTGCAATTCAAGAATGAGATCACTTCGTTTGTTCAAATGGAGAATGAATCTTTCTATGATACATGGGATAGGTTTAGGGACCTACTGAGGAAGTGTCCTTATCATGGAATTCACTTATGGGTTCAAATTCAAACCTTTTACAATGGCTCGATGAGACAAACTAAGCCTACAATGGATGCTATAGCAGGAGGTTGCATCAAGATAATGACTTATGATGAAGCTTACTAGCTAATTAAGAAACTAGCTTTCAATCACTATCAAATGATGTGAGATAGGGTAGCAAGTAAAAATGTGTTAGTAGTTATATAAATGGATGTTCTTAATGCCTTATCAGTATAGATGGCAAAATTGAGTAAGCAAATGCAGACTCTTCAAACCAGGACTCTTTCCAATGCCCAAGCAGAACAAGTCCTATCCTGTGATTTTTGTGGAAATGATCATTAATGGGAATAATGTCCCTCGCGAATAGAGACAACCAACTTCATAGGTAATTATAACAGGAGTCAGAACAACCCTTACTCCAACACCTATAATCCAAGCCGGAAAAACTATCAAATTTTAGATGGGGGGAAAACAAAGCTAGTGGACAATAACCTACAGCTCAAACTCAAGCACCACTAGGATTTGAAGCCCAGGCACAAACCAAGATGCAACCACCTATTGAAAAGAAGATATTAATGGAAGAAATATTTATATAGTTCATGCAGACTCAACAATAGCAGATGAAAACCCAATAAGTTTCCATTAGGAACTAGGAGAACTAGCTGGGATAGTTGGCAAGTGCTTTGAACGACTACCCACCTGGTAGGCTCTTGAGTGACACACAAATACCAAGAATGGAAGAGGACAAGGAGTGCAAGGAAGTTGAGTTGAGGGAGGGAAGGAATTGCTGGACTGTGCAAAAATCAGAAGTCGGATGCAATTGGGGAAAAAGAAGCTGATGCATGGGAGAAGAAAATAAAGACAGGTGGGTGGAGGTGCAGAAACCAATTTGTGAACCTGAACAAGTGAAATATGTCCCAAAGCTTCCTTATCCACAAAGGCAAGAAAGGAGCACGATGAATAAGAAGTTCCAAGAATTTCTAAATATTTTCAAAAAGTTAACCACAACATCCCATTTGCCAAAGAATTGGAGCAAATGCCTAGCTATGCAAAGTATATGAAGTAGATTTTGTTCGAAATGAAAAACCTTGAAGAATTTGAAATAGTGGCACTAAATGAAGAGTGCAATGCATTGCTACAAAGGAACCCCCTAAAATTAAAGGATCTAGGGAGATTCATTATGCCCTACTCCATTAGATTAAGTTTTTCATACGAAGGCCCTTTGTGATTTAGGCATTAATATAAATTTCATGTCACTGTCCATTTACAGTAACTAGCGTTAGTAAAGTTATAGATAGCTAACAAGTCCTATATTTTTCCAAGAGGAAATATTGAGAATATCTTAATGAAGGTGGACAAATTCATCTTCCTAGCAAAATTTATGAAAATAAACATGGAAGAAGACAAGGATGTCTCACTTGTCATGGGATGACCATTTCTTTTAATAGGAAGAACCCTAATTGATGTATCCAGTAGAAAGTTGATTATGATGGTAAAAATGAATAAGTGGTGAAGTTACTAAAAGTTCTAAGAGATCACAAGCTTTTCATTAGATGGACAATTGTTGACATTGAAGGCATTAGCCCAAATGCCTGCATGCACAAAATTTGGCTTGAAATATGACACAAGCAAATTGTCAAACAACAGAGATGCCTCAATCTCATCATGAAGGAGGTAGTGAAGAATGAGAAATTCAAATGGTTATATTTAGTCATGTCTGATGCATTCCAAACAAGGAAGGAATAACTATTGTACCCAATCAGAATATGAGCTAATCTCTTCTAGAATAGTCATAGTATGAATAGTGTGTATGGACTATATAAAGCTGAACAAAGCCACCAGAAAAAAACCATTTTCCTTCACCATTCATTGATCAAATGCCAGGTAGGTTGGTCGGGCAATAATACTATTGTTTCCTATATGGTTGCTCAAGATATAACCAAATAGCAACCCATCTTGAAGACTAGGAGAAAAACATATTCATATCCCCATATGAAACATTTGCCTTCAAAAGGATGACCTTTGGGCTGTGCAATTGCCTGTTAACATTTCAAAGATGCATGATATTGATCCTTTCAGGCATGATGGAGGATGGCATGGAAATGTTCACGAATGATTTTTTAATATTTGAAAGTAAATTTGACCGAGGCCTAGAGACTCTAGATAAAGTCTTGTTGAGATGTGAAAGTTCCAACCTAGTTTTGAACTGGGAGAAATGCCACTTCATAGTAACAAAAGAGATTGTGCTAGGACAAAAAGTCTCAAAGAAAGGTTTGGAGGTGTACAAAGTAAATGTAGAGGTAATTGAGAAGCTGCCACCACCAACCAATGTCAAGGGAGTAAGAAGCTTCCTAGGTCATGCTGGATTTTATAGGAAATTTATGGAAGACTTCTCAAAAATTGTAAAACCACTTTGCAATTTATTGGAAAAAGATGCAATTTTCAAATTTGATGAAGCTTTTCTAGAATCATTTAGTAGAGTGAAGGAAAAGCTTAGTTTAGCTCCCATTATTGCTTCATCAATCTGGTTACAGCCATTCGAGTTAATGTGTGATGCAAGTGACTATGTCATTGGGGCAATCATGGGCCAACTCATTAACAAGGTTTTCCATATCATCTACTATGCAAGCAAGACATTAAATGATAGTGGACAAGTTGGTTGTAATATACGTTGGTTATAATATATGTTGTGGACAAGTTCAGATCATATTTGATGGGCATCGAAGTGATAGTACACATAGACCGTTCATCTTTGAAAAACTTGCTAAAAAATAAAGAGGTCAAGCCAAAGATCATCAGACGGGTGTTATTACTACAATAATTTGATATCAAAATAAGAGACAAAAAGAGTTTTGAGAATGTAGTGGCTGATCACTTGTCTAGACTGGCAAACAAGGTGAATGAAAGCAACTCATTACTAATCCAATAAAGGTTTCTAGATGACCAGCTTTTTTAGGTAAGGACATCTAACTTATCATGGTTTGTAGATTATGTAAATTTTCTAGTTGGTCAAGTTCTTCCCTAAATATTGCACCATAGTAGAAAACAAAGTTTTTTTAGTGAATTCAGTCATTATTTTTGGGATAAAGCATATTTGTTTAGAAAATATAGTGACTAGATGATCAAAAGATGTGTCACAGAAAAAATGTCGAACATTATATATCATTGTCATTCATCAGAATATGGAGGTTATTTTGGAAGTCAAAAGGACAATTATGAAAGTTTCACAATCAGGCTTATATTGGGCAACCCTTTTCAAAGATGCTAACTCTTTTGTGAAGTAATGTGACAGGTACCAGAGAATTGGGAGCATATCAAGAAGCAAGAGATATCTTTCATGGAATCCTTGAAGTAGAGATTTTTGATGTCTATGGAATAGACTTCATCAGACCATTTATGTCATCCAACAATTTATACATACTGGTAATAGTTAATTATGTTTCAAAATGGGTGTAGGAGCAAGCACTCTCAACGATTGATGCCAATGTAGTAATAAGGTTCTTGAAGAAAAACATCTTTACAAGATTTGATACCCCAAGAGCTATCATCAATGACGAAGGATCACACTTCTATAATAAGGCCTTTGAAACCTTGCTGACTAAGTATGGAGTCAAGCATAAAGTTGCAACAACATATCATCCACAAACAAACAGACAAACTGAAATTTCTAATCGAGAAACCAAGAGAATCTTGGAGAAGGTTGTAAGTCCATCTAGAAAGGATTGGTCACTAAATTGGATGATGAATTATGGGCTTATAGAACGATACCAATTGGAATGTACTCTTATAGACTAGTCTTCAGAAAGGCATGCTACCTACCATTCAGGCTTGAGCACAAATCATATTAGGTCATTCAAAAGTTAAACTTTGATGCTAAGGCATGTGGCAAGGAGAGGCTTTTAAAGTTGAATGAATTGGATGATCGTAGACTCAATGCACATGAGAATGTCAAACTGTATGAAGAGAGAACAAAGTTGTGGCATGACAGAGGCATCTTGGGCAAACACTTTGAGCTAGGTGTTACTATATAATTCTGGGCTAAGACTTTTTCCATGAGAGCATATGTTTAGGTGATCTGGACCTTACACTATGATACATGCATTTCCACGTGGAGCTATAGAAATCAGGAATGAAAAAATGAAAACTAATTCAAGGTCGTCAAGGGCCACAGGCTTGAATATAATCATGGCGGAGAGGTGACCTAATTCACTCCATCCATCCCCCCAACTTTCTAATGATAGAAGCTTAGTCAAGCTAAAGATTGTAAACAAGCACTTCCTAGGAGGCAGACCAACTTGCTATCTTGATAAAAAACTGATAAAATCTCCCCGATGAAGGCGTGGTGAGATGTAGGATGGTCCGCAAGAATATGTAAGCTGCCAAGTCCATAACTACTCAGCCAATGGAACTGACTAGTTCAATGCCAATGGAATCTCCAACAAGGTCGGGAAACTCGAATCAAGCACCCACAACTCAGGCAATTGAAATCACAGTTGAAAGAATAAACCGACATAAGCAAGATGAAAATGTAGCAAGGGAGGAGGTGAGATATGATAGTGGGAGAGAAGAATTCCCATTACCCCCTTTTCCAATAGAAAGAAATGCGAAGTACCCAACTATTACTTCATTTTTCATAAAGTCACCAAAAAAGAAAGGCACCAAGAGACACACACAATAATCAGGACTCAAGGAACCCAAGGAAAAAAAAGGGGATAGAGTTGACCACCAAGGAAGATGTAAGGAAGCTATTATTCAAGAAATCAACAAGGGTCACACCTACAGTACCATCCCTGATACACCAAGAAGATGCCTTTGCCCAAGTTGAAACAGTAGTAGAAAAAGAAAAGTTGACCAATAAGAAAAAGTCCAAAAGCAAGTAAAGTTAACTAGCCTACCAAAACTAAGAGCAAGGACATTGCTAAAGGTTCATGGCCAAAAGGAAAGGTGAAGGCCAAGAAGCCTAAAAAGAAAGAGAAGGAGAAGCATGAGGAGAAGTAAGCAAAGAAAAGGAAAGTTGAACTGGACTAGTTAGACATTACTGAGACAAAGGAGACAAGAACTAGGAGGAAGTTGACATATGAGAAACCTCAAGTTCCTGTTGAGGTATTCCTAGCAACAAAGATGCATGTGAAAGAAAAGGAAGAAGAATGCCAACCTACAGAACCACCTCCAAGGAAAAAGATGCTAGCCAACACGACAACGGTGCTATAGTATTTAGTACCTGCTCATTCTCCATTTGTTTCGGCTAAGGCGAAGAAATTATTCATAGGTACCATTCAAAGCAAACTATCAATCAAGGAGAGGGCATTGGACTTAGAAAGGTTTGGCACAGACAAAGAAATACAAGAGATCATTAGATTCCTTGGTTGGAAATAATTTTGCAAGTAACCAAATGTGTAACGTAATGGATCTAAGTCATTTCTTTAAAAGTGGTTAACCAAGTTAAAAATCTATAATCCATTCCCACTTATAAACAAGATCCTATCCCAGTAGGTATTAGATGTGGGATTAAGTTGAGGGATCTTACAATCCACCCACATAGGAAATTTCACCCCGAAATTCCTACACTTGGCTTGTTGCTAGTTTTATAGTCAACGTCCCTAGTCTAGCCCACCATCTAATACGGAACCAGGTTGCTCTGATACTATTTATAATGACCCGACCCAAAGTGCAACTTAATGGGCCTAAGTTATTTCTTCAAAAGTGGTTAACCCAGTTAAAGATCTATAGTCTGTTCCCACTTATAAATATGATCTTAGCCCAGTAGGTATTAGATGTGAGACTACATTGAGGGATCTCACAATCTACCTACCTAGGAAATTTTTGCCCCCAAAATTCCTACACTTAGCCTGTTGCTAGCCCCAACCCACGACCTTTTTAGCCCATGACCGGCAGCATAGCCAACGTCCCTAGTCTAACCCACCATCTAACATGGAACTAGCTTGCTTTGATACCATTTGTAACGACCTGACCCAAAGTACAAACTAATGGGCATAAGTTATTTCTTTAAAAGTAGTTAACAAAGTTAAAGATCTATAGTCTATTCTCACTTATAAACATGATCTTTTCCAAGTAGGTATTAAATGTAGGACTAAGTTAAGGGATCTCACAAGATGAGGGTGTATTGCAGCTGGTCAAAGAGTTCTATGCCAATCTTGATGTAGGGTCGATGACAAGTCTTTGTTAGTGGGAAATGGATCAACATGTTGAGTGAGACAATCAACATATTAATTGGGGTGCCAGATCATGTGAGGATGAGTACTCAGTACTCATCGATGAGGGAATGGTGACCACTGAACTAGTGAGAAAACCATGCCAAGTCCACAAAGAAGTCATCTGGACAACATGAAAGAACAACCAAAATATGAGCTTCAACGCCGGAGCACTTCAACCCAGTTGGACACCATTGTTCAAGAACATGTACGACAAATTGATCCCCACCACACACACCTCCCACATCACCTCGGATAGAGCTATTCTATTATATGCGATGATTGGAAAGAGGAAGGTAGATGCTGGATAGATCATCTATGGTAATATTATTGACTCAGTCAAGCCTTTGAAGGGTTTGTAGTTTCCACTTATCACCACCCAATTATGCATCCAATCTGGTGTGGAAGTCAATAGAAATGAAGAGAAAATCAAAGTTAGGATAGCCATATTTGCCAAGGCATCATCTAACAAACCAGAATTTGGAAGCTAAAAAGTTGGGGGAGAAATTTTAGAAGAGCTCAAGGAGATTAAGGACATGCAAAAGAAGCTCATCACTTTCATGGAGGACCAGTATCAATGGAACATGTTTTTGGAAAGAAAATTTGAAGCAAAGCAAATCAACATTTCTGGTGTGACCACTGTTAAAACTTTTGTGTTTGCAAGAACATCAAGGATGAAAGGAAAAGAGAAGAATGAAGAGCAAGGAGATGCCATGGTGCCAACAATAGCACAAAAGATAAAGACCAAGAGGGCTAAGGCATCAACTGTAAGGAATCCACCCCACAAAATGAAGAAATTGAAGAAGATGAAGAAGAAGCAGTGGAGAATGTTGCCACACATCTGGGAGGAGCAGAGCCACTGACCGGCTACTTCACCATGGCCAATGCCAGTTCTGACAAAGATAATTAAGAAATCTAAATGAGCATTTCTCTATCCCTTCCATCTTTCTTTCTTTCTTTCTTTTTGTTTTAAAATATTATTTTGTTGGATCTTTTGGTTTGACTGTGAGTGTACAGTCTAGTTAAAGTTTGGGAGGATAGATAATTTGTAATTAAGGGGTTGTGTAATTGTTAACTTTTGAACTATGCATGCTAGGAAAGTAGATTATTTTGGTAGAAGACATTAGCAAATAATGGGTTTTAATTTATGGTCATAGCATAATGTGAAGTAGAACTAATCTCGCACCTATAAATTTTATGAGTCATGTTTTCTAGGTAGCTAAATTGTATTGTGACCTTATACTCAACCACATGTGATTATGTCCGTAAATCTTTTAAGCATAGGACAAAGGGGAATCAGAATTACAACTCAGAATTCTTGAGGTGAAGGAAATCTTTAGGAAATGATTTAGGTGAGTTTCAATCATGAGGAGCAAAATAACCATCCCCATTAAATCCAAGATTTAACCAAATTTTGCCTTAATACCTTCTATATGTGTCCCTACGAATAATTAAAGGCTATCCTATTTTATGAGAAAATTTGTTGCTTTCATTTCACCTTGTCCTATCATAACTAATGTAGGATTTTTCTTCACTAGTTAGAGTGATCATTAGATAGGAAGAACCAAGTACAAGTGCTTGGAAGAAAATGAGTTGAGTTTTGAAAAGTAAAGGAGAATTAAAGAAGGGAGGAAACAGATTTGCCTTGATCTTAAGCCATTCTACCTATGTTGGGGCCACGTGGTGGTATAACTTTAAAAAATAGGAAAAGATCAAAGACAAGGTACAATAAGGGAAGAGAAATTAACAAAACTATAGTCACTATCTTTATTGAGCACAATGATTAGGTAAACAAAATTCTAAAGTTAGTGATGCTTTTGCTTGACTTTCCTATACCTTAGTCCTAGCCCCTTTACAACCTAATAAATCCTTATGATCCTCAGAGTCCTTAAGTTTTGATTTTGTGGAGAGAACCCTTGGCTTTGAAACTTATGATGCACAAATCTACCTAAGCCGAGAAGATTTCCAAGTGGTCTATATTTGATTGAGTATTTTGGGAGGGATAATCAATTATGTGAAAATTGCTCATAAAATTTTGTTCATGTATAAAGTTTTTTGCCATTGATTTCTTTTATCAAAAAAGTGTGGGGGTTTGATACTTCGTAGATTAAGCTAACATTTTAATAAGTTTTGCATCATTTCCATGTCCTACCACCTTTTTCTTATCATTTTAGTAGAAAATTAATTGAATTGATTGCAGAATACTGGAAATATGAGTAAATTTGTAGACTCTACGTATAAAGCTGTATTTTGAAGAAACTCGATAAGGCCCTTGCCTGCATGCAAACTGTGATCAAACTAAACTTTCACTAACCTAGGATGGACCACAACAGAGTATACCTAGTATGGTCAGACTAGAACACAATCAGATCTGCAACCCTCTGTATATGCTTTTGACCAGGCATAAAAGTCTGCACATTTTTGTGCATGCTTCCCACCTCTGGACAGATGTACCTAATCTACCCAAGTCCTCATTTAGAAGTTGTTGGATGAGCACCTTGGTGACCGAGGAAGGAATGCATTTACCTAATGTCAATGATTAAAGAAGAACAACTCGTATGCATTAGTTGATGAAGTTAGCTACAAGGAAGTCACTATTAGCAAGTTCAAGAAGCCACTTCAATTGGGACAATTTAAATTTTATGGAATAACTCCACCAACCTTACAAGTCGTTGAAAAGATAAGGAGGGGACAAGGGGATAAAGTTGGAAAACACAGTCCGAAGAGTGATGAAGGAGTCAACACATGTCTCTTTGAATGGAGGAAGAAACTACCGAAACTGCTACATTGACAAGAAGAGTTCTGCCTCCATCGGTTATATTTATTCTCATTCATGTGAAGTAAAATAGAGCCTTTTAAAAAGAGAAAACTCATTCTTTCTCTTTTGCCCTGCCCTCTACATTCCTCAATGCCAATCTAAAGGAGTCAAAGGACTATAGAGAAGAAGTTGTAAAAGCCAAGTTACAAGGAATGCACAATATTGAAGAGAAATTCATCCCAGGACATCATTATTTCAGATTTTCATAATATTTTACCTTCTCTTCTTTCAATGTTGTTATCTTTACTGAGTTTTATAATGTATTATCACTCTTACAAAGGTAGACACTAGTGATCTGGGGTGTATGATGGATCTTAATTGATATGTAATATATCTTATTTGTGTTATCTTAATACATTAATTGAGAGTTGATTATTTCATACATATTCTTAATGCTTTAAGAGAGCTAACTTTTGCATAAGTAAGAGATTTGGTCGTGCTCTAGGAATAGGTAGAGTGTTTACGTCTTTAGATGACATAGTTTATGATTCTAACTATAAGAATATATTAGAGTCATAAATATCCATATAAGGGACTTGATCATAAAGCATTAATCTAGTTTTATTTGCACATAAATGTGGAATGATGTCAAAGTAGTAGATTTTAGTAAAATGCAAAAGCCCATTATAATTACACTTGTTTTCCTCGATATCAATTGTGCAATTGTGTATAACTCGATTAACACAAGTTGTGCTACCTATCAACTAAGTAAAATTATCCATTAAATATCCTTTTTTTACTATGAGAACTTGTGTTGACTTTGGTGATATTTTCTATTCTTATTGCCCTTGCTTTGATTTTGAGTTAAATTAATGCATCAATTTCATGCCCTTGTTAGCCTTGATAGTTTAGAGTCTATCCTCACTGTATCATATACTCTTTGTAATTAATTCACTAAGTTCAATAAGTTTTGTTATCAACAATAGCGTTAAAACGTTTAATCCTCGTGGCAATGATACTCACTCACCATTTTATTACTTGTATGACATGTGCACTTGCGCAATGCATTGAAATAGCTGAATAGGCATATGAGCTTGCATTTCCACCTAGTTTGCCGCCGTGCAATTGTTGGTTCATGTCTCCATGCTGAAAAAGTACGTGCTAGATAAATCTCACAGAATGCAGCACGATGAGCTCGACATCTGACCTGACCTATCCTATGAGGAGGAAGCTACGAAAATTTTTGACCAATTTGTCAAGACTCTCTGAAAGAAGGGGTAGCCTCTTGTGAAGGTGCTCTGGTCACAACATGGTGTAGAGGAGGCCATGTTGGAGCACAAGGATGAGATGTGGCAGTGCTTTCCTAGACTCTTCCTTGTGTAGGATGGCAATTTGCGCTATTAGAACACTCCCCTTTTGTCTTTCGATTGTAGGCTATTGTATGTTGTTGTGGCATCTTGTGGTGTGTGTACCTCCTTAATCAAATTTCAAGATGGAACTTTCTTAAGTGGGGTAGGGGGAGATGGGTTGCAAAACCCTGGGCCATTTTTCCAATGGTTTTTAGTCGGTTCGTCCTTTTCTCAGATCAAGTTAGCTCGATCTTGTAACACCTCAAAGCCAGTTCACATTCGGGAACTGAACCAGAATGTCACTGGTCCTTATTGGGTCGGCTAATGTGAACCTAACCCATGAGGATCTACTCTCAGCGTCTCGAGATGGAAGATGTCGATCGCCATGCATGGATGAATACACAGAAATAAACCTAACATGCTACTACATGGATGACATGACAACCAATTTGCATACCAAAATAACTATGATTAAAAATCAATAATAATTCGTAAAATAAGACGGACTGAGTTTCCCTTAAAAGTGCAATTAAGGGCCACCATGTCAAATCAACATGTATACGTATATAAATAATTAATAAAACATTCACACAATAAATTCATCCAACTGTATAATTCATTTATGTATGGACTCTCGACTCAACTACTAATTTATCTTTATCTTACCTAATTGGACTGGGTCTTGACCCAACTATGCATTCTAATTCTTAGCCTTGTTGTACATATTCAATATCTAAACATATTTACTAAAACAATGGTATTCAAATTTACATTTAGAAATTCTGCTACTGAATCAACTATCATATCACATTAGATTATCATACCTTGCATTACATCATATCATTCTCAATATAATGACAACAACAAAACATTAACATTCAATCATCTGACATCTGTTTATACAAGAGATGTCACTGCTTCTCCATCTAGGCTGGCTCATTCTCCTCATTATAGTCACCTACATATATTATAAAATCACATTAGTAACGAGTGTTACTGGTCCAAAAATATAACTAATATCAAACTGGCTATGAGAGCAAACTCTCGTATAAAAGAAAACATTTATATACTTCTAGTGAACTCTCTGAAGGGCACCTAATGAGGAGCCACTGGGCTGCAAACCCGGTAGCATCCTGAACTAACTATTCTACTGGTGCTGATTTTCTCATTTCATTTGCTGGTCCCTCAGGACTACTAGTATATCTTAAGCCCTCTCCTTACCTCCATAATTCTCCTGGCCTTGAGCAAGAAGACAGAGTACTCTCAGATAGTCGCCTTTAGTACCCTTTGAACCACAAGTCCAGACATGCGTTGTACTAAACAGTACCCGTAAACCTCCACGTTTCTCCAAGTGTGAGGAACTCAAAATGGGAGTTGGTAGGATCCCTCTGGATTAGAACAGTCTGCTCACTAATCTAGAGCTTGATTTGATAGGCACGTGCCCACTCGCGTAGCATGGTTGTCGAATTTCCCATCTCTCATCTCATTGAAAACTCGATGAAACTATATATAGTCCTGTGAATGGGATATATATAACATACCGAAGGCATCGTGAGCTAGATCTAAGTTTCAAAAAACTCAAGGGATCTCATCCTCGAGGATTAAATAACCCAGGTTAAGTGGGATCCAATAAAATGCCACTTAACTTGTCCTACAAGTAATAAAATAAAATACAATAGAGTAGAGTGTAAAATAAAAAGTGAGTCCTAAACAGACCTAGTAAAAGCTCCAAGCATGTCCACCAGCCTAGGCGGCGAGCTCCTACTCCACACCTACACATCAAATTTAGAAGCTAATGCCCACTAACTGAATGATGCATCAAACTCATCATGAACATTACACATACAATGCAATAATTATCTAATAGTCAAACAATCATCAGTGTAGAAATAACTCTAACTCATCCTATTCATACCAATTTTATTATATTTTTCTAAGTCACGTTGTAGTCAATTAGCATGCTTAGAGTTACTTTACTTAATTAGATACTAATAATCATTCACTATCAACAAAATCGTACAAATCATCACTTCAACTATAATTAGGCATTCATCACAACAATCAATCAATCCTAGCATGTTGTGCTAATAAATATTAATTTTAAATAATTAAATTGGATAAAATTCTATACCTAATCGTCAGTCACACAGCGACGGCGACAAGGTTGTGGCTGGCTCGAGTGAAGATTGTGGGGAAGAGGGAAGGAAGAAAAAGAAGAAGGAAGTTGGGTGAGAAGGATGAATGGTGACAGTGTCAGAAGTGTGGAATATATAGATGTCAAGGTCAGAAAAAGAAATGGTCAGGTGAGAAAAATGAATGGTCAGGTAAGAAAAACGAATTGTAAGTGAGAAAAATGAATAGTCGTTTCGTAATTAAAACTTAACTCGACTCTGACTCTAGAAAAATAATACTAACTCGTAATAATTCTAAAAAATCCAAAAAATAATAAAAAATCCCATAAAACATAATGACATTCTTTATAACTAGTAACACACCCAAACTACCCGTAACACGTCCTAATACATTATTTGGCCTAAAAATAATTCTACGATTTAATTAAAATAAATAAAGAAAAATCTAGCATACTCTCATATATTCTGATAACTAATTCTGTTGTTGTCTTAAGACGTTATCACTTATATACTTAGGCACACATGACTCTCATGGTTCATAACACAAGACTGGCCTCGGCTTGCTACACATGTTTTGAAATTGACCCAACTGAAAATAATAGTCGAACTGACCGGTTCAAACTATAAAACCCTGGTTTTACAGAAATTATCCTTCTTGTTGAGGTTCGAGTATGGTATGGTGTATGTTTGTAAAACCCGTGACCCAAGTTAGGGTTTTATATTTAGATCGGTTTGATGGTTATTTTCAATCAAGTTAGTTTCAGAATACATGTGCTGATACCAAACTGTAATACCCCAAATCTGGCTCACTCGCAAACTAAACTGGAATGTTATTGGTCAGCTGATTAAGTCGGCTAACTAGAACCTAACCCGTAAGGACCTACTCTCGGTGTCTTAAGATGGAAGATAATCATCATGATATATGAATAAAATGATCAAAATCTAACATGATACTACATGAATGCCATGTCAACTAAGTCACACTAAAATAAAAATAATCATGATAAAAATCAATACAATTTCAAAATAAAACTCACAGAGTGTCTCCTAAAATTGCAATAGGGGTTCGTCAAACAATGTATATATAATAAAACATCTTTAACTACCTACCACACATAACAATTCAGTCAAACAACAACACAAGCTATTTTGAACCATATAATTCTCTCAAACTTGGGCCTTCCGTATATGTTGATCATATTCATCAATTAAACATATTTGCTAAATAGAATTGACATCATGTCATTGATATTAGCTCTATTAATAATACATATAGCATGTCATCACATCAGTTTCACTATCAAAGTATCATAACTAGAAATACTAAGCATTTTATTGTCTAACATGTGTGTGCAAGAGACATATTTGCTCCTTCGTCCATACTAGCACATCTATATCCAGATCATCACCTACATGTATAATAAAAACACATTAGTAACAAGTGTTACTGGTCCAAAATATAGTTATATCAAACTGGCCATGAGATCTAACTCTCATATGAAGAAAAATATTTTTTATATCTTTTACTGAGCTCTCTTAAAGGCATCTATTGAGGAGCCACTAGGTTGTAGACCCAGTAGTATCCTAAACTGACTAGTCTACTAATGTGTATCCTAAACTGACTAGTCTAGTAATGTGTATCCTAAAGTGACTAGTCTACTGATGCCACTCTTGGCATTTTATCATTTTTCTAGTCTGTTAGGACTACCAGTATATCCTAAGCCCTCTCCTACCCTCCATATATCTCTTGGCCCTGAACACAAAGGTCGAGCACTCTTAGGTTGTCACCTTCAGCACCTTTTGAACCACATGTCTGGATGGATGCTGTATTAACAGTACCCATAAACATCGACGTTTCTTTGGGTGTAAGGAAATCAAAATGCAGAGTTGTTAGGATCCCTCGGGAATGAAACAACCCTCTCACTAATCCAGAGCATGTTTTTGATTGGCACGTGCACCTGCTCATGGTACGTGCGAGTCGGTATCGCCATCTCTCGTCTCACTGAAACTCAATAAAATTATATATAGGCCTAGGAAGGGGTTTATAAAATAGGCCCGAAAGCAACATGTGATGGATTTTGTTTTTGAAATCAAACTCGGGGGATCTCATACTTGAGGGTTATTAATCAAGAAAACTATCTGACTAAATGACCTGAGTTAAGTAGGATCCGATAAAACACCACTTAGCCCGTCTTGCAAATAATAAATCAAATCACACAAAATAGAATGATAAATCATGGGCGAGCCCTAAACAGACTTAGTAGAAGCTCCAAGCAAGGCCATGAGCTTAGGCGGCAAGCTCCTACTTTCTACCTACACATCATAACTACTACTCACACCCATGCTAACTATATGATACATAAATGCTGTGAATGAAAGCATCTAATTACCACCATGTCATATCAGAAAAACAAACTAACCACATGAAAATGTCCAATTAGAGGCATTCGTTATTATTAAAATGTAAATACTATCACTACATAAATCAATCAACAAGTATTTAACATAACAACCAACTAAATCATAATCACACTTATTAAATTTAGATTAATATCGCCTTATATCAATTCATGAGCAATCAAACAACGCTAATTAAATTTGAGTATTAACACCAATCCTTCGGTAAGTGTTACATTAGGGCTCCTAATTCCTACTTCCATCATTAACTAATCAATTAATTGTCGAAAGCAACTTGCTAGCACCGATCCACATTGAAAACATGGAAACAAGTTCATCAAATAATTACAAATGCATATGAGTCTCTCCCACTCATTTCTATTACATTTTATCATCGCCTATTTATCGACACTCAAAATCATATTCATCATGATATACAATTCCATCATAATAATCAATTCATACACCGATATGCAATTCCATCATAAGAATAATCACAACACAAACACAATTTTTTAAACACATCATGCTAATTAATCACAGATCATGCATTCAATTTTAAATTAGGTATACCTAGCGTGAAGGCCAAAAGGCGGTGCATGCTAACTAACCACATCATCCTTCCGACAGTTTGGACAAGGCGGTGCATGCGTGAAGGCCATCAAGGATGGCAGTTGCCACATAGCGACGTCACACAGCTGGCGGCAACCCATTGTTGCCTGTGGCCGAACAACATGGGGAGGAGGAGATGGTGGACATGATAATATGGCATGGGAGAACGGGCTATCCTAGCTGAGCAAAGTGTTGGCGACCAACTACTTTGGCAGTAGCTAGAAATGCAGATGGAGACAACAGCGGCATGGTTTGGGAAGGAGGACCCGGGGAGGAGCTCAGCTAGGGCTTAGAATGGGGTCCGAGTAGATGCCAAAAGGACCACCTTGACCGGGCAGTGATTGGCTGATGGTGACAATGGGTCACCGGTGGTGGCCAAACAACATGCAATGGAAGGTCCAGGACTTTGATATGCCAGTAGATACCCAGGATGATATTGGGTCCGCGGTTAAATGGCTCCCCAATAGATACCCTTCAGAGAGTTCAGCAGAGAAGATATAAAAAAATATTTTCTTCAAAATGAGAGTTAGTTCTCATTTGTCAATTTTAAAGTTATTTTTTGACCAGTAACACTCATTACTAATGTATTATATATATATATGTTGGAACGAGCAGGATTCTAATATGCCAACCTAGACAGATAAGCAATGACTGCTACATGCACACACAAACCTGGGGCATTATGTTGCATTGTTTTGTTTTGATTATGATGACCAGTTTATAGTATGATATTTTTTATGATGAAATGATAATAATAATATTTTGAGATTGATATAGCAAATGAGAATGACATGAAAGATAAGAGCAGCAGATGGGTCAAGGCCCACTTTATGAAAGTGATTATGTGAATATGATACTATAAAAATTATAACAAATAGATAGGTCAAGGCCTAGTGGATGTATAAAGTTTTGTTATGAACTTTAGTATCTTCTGAAATGGAAGTTTTCTATTGTATTATGAAGTAATTAGATACATATTTATATTGTGTTGTTTTGACAGGTTGGCCCATTATTTTACTTTTAGGGGAATCTCTGTCCATTTTGTCTTAGGATTTATCGATTTTTTATCCTTGATTGACTTGTTGGAGTGTGATTGCATGTGACAAGTCATTAACGTAGTATTAAATTAGGTTCCTTGCATCTCATATATGCATTACGTGATTTATCTTTCATCTTAAGACGCCAAGAGTAGATCCATTTAGGTTAGGTTTTGGTCAGTAGACTTAATTTGGTGACACATAACATTCTAGTTCGGTTTGGGAGTAAGCCAGATTTGGAGTGTTACAATGTTTGTCTGGTCCTAGTCACCTTGGTTGTTCAATACACCCATTTGGATGCTACATTCCTGGCTTTTCCAGTTTTGGTTCAGTAGAGTTAATTCAAGTTAGAGTTTAGGACCGAGTCCCTCGCATGTCTAGTTTTCTTTTCATGTGTTTGGAACTCTTTTGGGCGATCATATACCTTGCAAGACCCGCATAATTGTTCCTGAGGTTGGCTCGACCACCTTAGGGTGCACCTTACTTTTCGAAACATAGTCTTAGTGTAAGGGTGCTTCTGCCAGCATTTTGCAGGATAGGTTTTAAGTATTGACGCAATGACGATAGCACAATGCCGTTGCATCCAAATTTAATCTTCCCTCCTTTTTTGTCTGGAGCAAAGTTGCCCTCCTATTGCCCTTACACCCATAACTGACCCTTTTGCGTGTGGTTTGATTTAGTAGCTGCGCTCATAAATTTGGCCCATGCTTTTCCATAGTTCAACTTGGCAGAAGCTAGCATAAAGGCACAGGGCTGGAGCCCCTGCACTAGAGTTGTTTTCTGCCTATAAGTACAGCCTCATTTCCAAGCTTTTAACCATTTGGCCCTGATTGCTTTGTCCTTTCCTTCCTCCCTTGCCTTCCCTCTTCCCCCCTATCTCTTCCTAGCCTCTCCTAAGACTCCCCAAGCCAAGCCTAGCACCTAGGGTTGGTGCATTTTTATGTCCATTTTGGTTGTAGAGCTATTTATTATGAGATGTTAGGCTTTGGAATCATAACATTTGCACCGTTTTGGTAGAAAATATCACATGCTATAGGTCATACATTTGCATCTTTTTATGTTCATAAGAAGTAGATCTACAATTTTTGTGAATCATATTTCGTCTGATATGTCCTTATGAGAATGTATGGGTGTCAAAATTGACAAATGGTGATGACCTTACTATTTCCAGTAGCCTACACGCCAATTTCCCCAATTTCCACACCATGTTATAAGTTGTGTTTAAATGCAATCATGTGCATGATTGTAGGATTTGATGTTAGCTACTTCTTATTAAATCACCATGCTAAAATAACATCTTTAAGGGATTGAATACCCCTAATGACATTGTGTTCTTGCTACTCTATTGATGTAATATGTTATGATTTGAGATTGTGCTCTTTGGTAACCATTGTAAAAGATCGTAATAAAATCTGTAAAAATTCTGTATGGAGTTCTTAATTGTCTACTAGAAACATATAAATTTTGGGCTAAAATAAAAAACATTTCAGTGGTTAGTTAATATAGTCTAGATTGCACTGGAACGGAAGGTGAAACCCTAGTTCTCTAATTCGGAATGTAAAATCCGAAATCCTAGTTGTTTGGTAGTGAAATTGTAATAAAATCTATCAAACAGTAGGTTATGTCCTAGCAACATTACCCTAAAATTTGGGAACCAATGGCTCAGTAAATTTTGTGGTAGAAATTTCCAATACCAAATATACCCAACTAGGTTTAGAAATATCCTTGCCAATTCCTCCCATTCACAAGTCCACTCAGGACAAAATACTTAGAGTTTGGACCATCAATTTTACAAGATTTAAGTCCACGGTGTTGGCTAACTCTTACCTTTATATATATATATATACATATACAGACAACACACACACTACTACACATAATATTTGTCTGGCCCGTTTGGAGTTTCCAAGCCCATGAACAAGCCTCAGGAAAATTGGTGTGCTGCCTAGGAAAACTGTTCCTAGTACCTTACCCTAAACTTTGTGAGCCTCGTTTACCATGTTAGCCCATGGGCTAGCACTTGGTAATCTTTTTGTCTAATTCTTAGACTATCAGGGCCCATCATGTACAATTTTAGATCATTTGGATACCATTTAGACTATCCAAAAAATATCTCCGGTTAAGTCCACTTGATTAAACCCTAAGTGTGGGCAGTCCACTAACTATACTTGCAACCCTAATTAAGGTTACCTAACGAGGTTTAACACTCAATTAAGTAAGATAATTAAATTAAGTATATCTTTTTGTGGCCTGCATATGTTGAAGCTTTGCCACATTTTGCATGCCAATGTGATTCGATTATGATTGGGGTTCCATCTTATGTTAAAATATGCAAGTGATCTTGTAACACCTTAGATCCGGTTCACTTAAAAAACGGTCAATGCTACGATTGAGTCAAGTCATGTAAATCGACAAATTTGAAAGACCCGCATGAGAAGCAAACCAAAAAAACCTTCTTGGCATATTGAGAAAGAATGATACCACTAAATGCGTAGCCAACACTTAACAAGAAAATATTAATGGATGGGTGTAACAACCTAATAAGAAGTTGCATGCAATGACATGACATGAGAACACTCAACACACAGATAAAATAAGGAAATAAACTCATTAAAATAACTATTGAAGTTGAAACCTGAGTGTCTCATTAAAAGACCTGATATCATGTCTAATGTTCTGATACAAAAGTTGGTGAGGTCACACATCACAATACATCAAATAATACATATGTAAACACGCATCAAACACACACAAAAGAATGAAAGAAAAACCATGACACGCTAAGCACAGCGTGTGTAGCAACTATTTATCGTTCAACCAAAGCTAACCTAACACACAGGAAAGTAAGACCTACCTATATAATAGAAAAAATATCAGCAATGAGTGTCACTGGTTTAGAAAATAACTAATACAAAACTGGCAAGTGGAATCTAACTTCCACGAGGAAAGAAAACTAATTTATACATCTCAATGGGAATACTCAAAGTGCATCAAATGAGCAGTCATCAATGTGCAGATAAGATTGTATCCCAAACTAAACTGGTGTTCTGCCACTTTCGGCAATATCATATAATGGGGTCCCACTCTCAGGAAAAAATCACATATCCTAAGCCCTCTTCAAACCTCCATATACCTCTTAGCCATAAGGTCGAGTACTCTCATTCAGTCACCTTCAGTACTCTCTGATACCATAAGTCAAGTCATTCACTATACAAAATAGCACTCGTTGACTCCACGCCACTCTGGGTGTGAGGAAGCTCAAGACATAGAGATTTCAAGATTCCTCGGGAATGGAAACACCCTCTCACTTATCCAAAGCCCGCTACAACCTACATGTGCGCCCGCTTACAATATATGCAAGGTCATGTGCACCAACTTTTGGCTCACCAAAATCTAATGAAAACGATATGTAGGGCTGAGGAGGGAAGCATATAATAAGCCCGAAGGTAACATGATGTCGAGCTAAGTTTGAAAATAAAATGAGGGATCTCATCCTCAACGGTTAAGTAGGGTTAATCACCGAAGAAATCACATTTAAATGACCATATTAAGTAGGGTCTAATAAAACACTCACTTAAATTGTCCCATCAACAAATCAAATCATGATTGAGTAGAGTGATAAAGCTAAGAAGAGTCCTAATAGACCTAAGGTGCAAGTTATAAGCATGATGGCACATGAATAGCGAGCTCAGATTCGGGAACCTACACAGAACCCATTGATTCGGGAGCCTACACAGAACCCACTGATTAATAAAAGACTAACAACTCTATATGATACATGGTCATGATGTGTGTTCACATCTAACAACACCAAACAGAATCAACAAATAAACACTCTCCACATAAATAATAAAAACAATAATTAAATAAACAAATAAAAACAAGGCAAATAATTAAAAGAAAAATAAATATAGGTATTTGAGCAAACATCAAAACAATAATAAATAATAAACTAAACATGCATGAAAGTTAATAAGTGAATAAATAATAATAACTATAATTATAATAAATAGGTCAATAATTAATAATTAATTAAATAAACTCACTTATCAATAAATGAATGAGTTGGGTTAGCCCAAAACCCAAAACATTAAGGTTTTACTCCAAAGCGATTGGACCCACCTTGGAAATTATATTTCGGGTCCCAAAGGGGGGTCAGGATGGTCCGAAAGGGTTATCAAACACATGGCAAGTACACAAAAGACACGCGAGGGACACGGTCTTAGCATCTAACTATATACATCTCCACTGGACCAATCATAAAAAAGCTGGGTGAGTAGCATCCAAACAGGTGTACCAAGAGTTAAAGAAGGCTAATGTCGAGCAAATATACACTATACCATACACAAACCACAGCAACAAGAGCCGGACCCTACTAACCTGATTCGGGTAACAACTAAATTGATAGTAAAGCCCTTAGGTAGACGGCCCGGGTTTTACAACAATCTTCAGCACCTGCAGTCTGTTTGGTCCTCGAGGCTGCCAAGCCTATGTCATCGATGGCTTTTACATGAGGCTCCACATCATCACCCAATGGTACGAGGCTCCACAACATCAACCAATGGTGGTGTAGGAGCATGCCCATTCGGTGGTAAAGGAATTGGCTCATCCACAGATTGCCTCCAATGGGATCCAGATCCACGTGTCCCACTCCCATGTTGAATTGGTCAACAACCACGAGTCATATCTATAGTCACAAAGTTTTAAAAAAAATTATGGGAACTTATTTTTTCACATACACGGATTACAAAAGTATAACAAAAAAGTTATATTATTAGTTGATGAGTTGTTATTCATCTTTAGGACTGATTCTAAGTATAAAGATGAAGTCTCTTCATATTTGCTGGATCATGAAACATACAATTCCTCTATGTCTACCTTCTAATTTATATCTGAATTAGCCAGTGATTGAGGTGCTATATTGGGGCCATTATTAGGTCAAGGGCCACTTATTCGTGTATGATCATCATGATGCACATTATCTACTTCTTTATTTGTTTGTAAGTCCCCTTGTGACATATGCATGGCAAATTCTTTTCTAGGTCTTACTTTACAAGCTATCCACCACTTGTGCCTTTCTCAGTGATTAGATGGGCAAGACATGTAATATACCTATTGGGCTTGAGATGCCAGAATGAATATGTCGAAGCGGCTAATGTACTGTCAAGTTTAACTTCAAATAAACCATGGAGATGTACCACTCGTACTCCTCTTAGTGTAAAAATTTTATTATGTAGGAGTATATTAGTCTCTTGGTTCAATGATAGATACATGTGAATTAGTCTTACCTTTCTTGGGAAACTAGATTAATTTATATGAAGGATGAATTGAGCATATGATTGCATTCGAGAGTTGATTCTCTACTTTACTATTATTTTTCACAATCCCTTGGTTTAGATGATTTCAATGAATATTTTGCAATAGGATCTGTACATTATGGTCATGAATTTTAGAATTTGCCCCGGCGACTTTCGAGGGGAAATATTTGGCTTGCCATGTCGATGGAAAATGATATAGGCAATTCTTTTGATGAGTCTAGGCCTTTCTTCAAACCTACCTAATATGAATTATCCTCTGTACACAATTTCATGGCCTTTATTATACGTGTTTGTTTGATTAGCCTTACTTTAGCCTTGTCCTTTTTATTGAAAATATATATGGCTGCTTGAGTCCTAGCTTGAATTTGTTTTAAATTCTAACAGGGAGAAACTTTGAGTAGTATGGGGGGGAGGCATTGTTTTTCATAGAGTGGTGATTGAGTAGATAGTGTGGATTTTCCTGGCACTTTGCTTTGTAAAATAAAAAGAAAAAAAGGAAAAAAAGAGAAAAAAGAAGAAAATGGGAAAAAGAGATGAGGAAATGATCCTCTACCGGTACACAACAAGATGAAGCAATGGGCTTCCACTGGTTTGAAATAAAATAAAATAAAAAGTAGTAGGTAGCCAATGGAAAATCAAAGCAAAGTTAATTCTTATATTGGGTCAACATGCTACTACATTTAAGGAAGTTTGTGTCATAATGTTACGGTGTTTGGGGATTTGTTGTACATGTATGTTAGGATTTAGAAAGGATTTTTAATGCTAGGGTGCATATTAGCCTCTGATTTTTTATCTTGTTTATCATATTTTTGGTCCCAAGCCCCTGGCCCCGTTACAACCTATAACGACCTATTGATTCCATTGAATTGGCATTGCCTACATTAGTGGAGATGAGAGCAAATGGTAGACATATTTAAGCAAGAGCCAGAATGTTGTTTTCTTGTTGCATATGAGAAGGATAATATTTTTGTGTAGTAAAATTTTCTTGGTTATAATATTTTGCTCAGGACACGCAAAAGTTTAAGTTTGGGGTGTGTTAAGTGTTTAAATTATACAATATTTACCCATGTTTTTAATGTGAATTTGTATTTCGTGGGGTATAAATATTATTAATTAGGTGATATTTCTTATTATATTCTAGTTAATTAATATTTTATGATATATGCTTAATTTTGGAGTTTTAATGAAGAAAAAGATAAAATAAATTAAGTTTTGGAATTTAATGGTCATGGCACTTGGCCCCACCCAATGGCTACAATTTATGGTGTTGACAAAGCTCGATGAAGAAGATGGATGTACATAGCCTTGGCAACATTTGAGTAAGTCAAGAAGTTGAGGAGTTGGAAATTTTAATGGACATCATAATCAATTAGAATATATTGATTTGTCAACACCTTCCTTGAATTCACATATCTTATGGCCATCTCATCTTATGGTCATTTGTTATTTGAGATATCTCAACTTTTGGCTTAAGAGTTTAGTGAAAGAAATATTTCTAGTTGTTGTAATTCTTTTCCTTTCACAATGAAAACTAGTTTCTTCTTTATATTATTTTAGATTTTTATTATGGAGCAATCCTTTATTTTATTCTAGAGAAGAATAGAACTTAACATGGTTTAGTTGAATTCATTTCAACCTCTTATTCTTTTATTCAATCGGATTATTTGAATTATCATGTTCTTAATGCTAAGAATAGATTGATCGCCTATTTCTTAGATCATGATGTTTAATTAGATTTTGGGACAAATTAATTAGATTAGTCATTGATAAATTATCATACGACGAGTCTTTTGACTTATTTGTCATTGTGGTCGGGAGATACACAACACTGTATACGATTGTAAGGAAAATCTTAATGTGTTCTTTTGTTGAGTAATCATTTATCACCGGGAAGTAGAAATTGAGGCAAAATAATAGAAGCATGAAGGAGCGGGAGCCACCATGTCATATAATTATCCTAGATCGACAACCTCTTATTCTTTTATTCAATCGGATTATTTGAATTATCATGTTCTTAATGCTAAGAATAGATTGATCGCCTATTTCTTAGATCATGAGGTTTAATTAGATTTTGGTAGAAATTAATTAGATTATTCATTGATAATTCATCATACGACGAGTCTTTTGACTTATTTGTCATTGTGGTCAGGGGATACACAACACTGTATACGATTGTCAGGAAAATCGTAATGTGTTATTTTGTTGAGTAATCATTTATCATCGGGAAGTAGAAATTGAGGCAAAATAATAGAAGCATGAAGGAGCTGGAGCCACCATGTCATATAATTATCCTAAATCGACAATCTAAGGGAATAAAAGATAAGAGGAAGATTTAATGAAGATTAAATTGATGCCAAGGCAAATCTTAAAGCGTTATTTTGTTGATTAATCAATTATCACTGGGAAGTAGAAATTGAGGCAAAATAATAAAAGTATGAAGGAGCGGGAACCACCATGTTATATAATTATCTTAGATCGACAATCCGAGGGAATATAAGATAAGAGTCAGATGTGATGAAGATTTAAATTCATGTTAAAGAAAATTCAACTGTAGAACGAGTTTTATAATTGTAACTTCTCTTTTATTTTAAAGTTATTACTTAGATTTAGTTAAGTCAATTTTTTTACTTTATTCTTCATTTCATTTTCTCTAATTAATTTAAAGAAATTCATTTCTCTGTGGGACGATACTCGAATTTATCAATATATTACTTGTTTAGACCGTGAATACTTGCACATCATTGAAATTATTCGAACAGAGGCCATCATGGATGTTAATTCAAAATTAATGAGCTTTTTCATAATATCCTTTAAAATGGCTGACATTTTGAGATGGACAATACGATTATCAATCTGAAATCTATGATCTACATAAACTTTTAAAGCAGAACTAACATTTTCAATAATGAAGCATTGTTAATTTTATTGTAATAGTCTTACTAGTTTCTTAAATTACTTACTTAATTGTGTAATTATATTGCAAAATCAAAATCTTTATATTTCAACAAATCTTCACCATAGATGAACTCCTATGTTGATGTCTAACATTTGCATCAAATAATCTTTATAATAAAATAATAAATATGTTAGAATTTTTAAATAAAAAGAAATATGGAAGAATAAGTTTTGATTTCACATACTGAACATAAGGTCCAATCTCTTCATAAGTATGGGCAACATGTAGTTCTTCATCTTCAAGTGTTCAAAAATCATTAGTAGGAGAGATTGCTTGATGTGGACATTAAATTATGGATAGACAACCAATCCTACCTCTTAGACTACCATCAAGATTTTGTTAAGGACGATGCAATGGCGGTGGAATGCCATCTTTAAAATAGAAAGCAAAGAATAATGATATTTCCTCCACAATATATGCCTCATATATTGAACCCTCTAGATATGCCTTATTTGATACTTTTTTCTTTAAATATTGAATAAATCTTTGAAAAGAATACATCCATCTATGATGAGTTGGCCCACATATGCGAGCCTCAAAAGCTAAGTGAATAGGTAGATGCTCCATTAAATAAAAAAACTCGATGGTAGAATCTTCTCTAACTTGCAAAGTAGTAGCAGGATGCCCTCTTCTCATTGCTCATAATGTTTGACATCTAAGTTTGTTGATGTGATGTCTCTCAAAAAATTATACAACTTTGTCATTGTATTCCACAAAGGGTTAGGAATTAGATCACGAAGGGCGACAGACATGCTCCTCTCCAAGAAAATATGACAATTATGTCTTTTAAGTCCACCGACATTGTAATCATCATCGACACAATTTAAAATATTTTGAAGTGTATCCATCAGGTCATTTCAATGTTTTAATCCATCAACAAACATTTCCTACATCTTAATTGGTTATTGAGTGAGTGGCTTTAAGCATCATCAAGCTGTGCTCATTATCTTTCAACTCAAATTCAGGTCGATTACAACGTATAATGTTTTTTGACCTTTAGCAACATCCTTGTTCTTTTTCCCTTTTACACCCATCAATATATAGAATAACTTTTCAAACAAATTTTACTCAAGCATAACATCTATATTATGTCACACTAATAAAGTGCTCCAATATAACAATTCCTAAAAGTTATATTTTCTCTGCCAATTGTGAGTATCTCTAAAACTAGGAAGTCTTTCATCACTTTTCAACCGTGGCCTAATTCTATGTATGGCCATGCATCTACTCTTAATTTGACTCAGACAGAAAACATTTATTAATTCCATACAAAAAGGGCAAGAATGACTACCATGGGTGCTTCATCCGGACAAAATTCCATAAGTCAAAAAATCATTAATTGTCCACAATAAAGCTGGCTGCATATCAAATTTTAGTGAAACATCTCATGTCTCAACACCATCGGCCCATAACAATTTGAAGTCATCTATTAGGGGACTAAAATGTATATTATTATTTTGACCAGGCCCATCTTTTCTAGGAATGAGCAAAGATAAGAAGATAAATGGGCATGTCATGTACATCCAAGGTGACAAATTATAAACAATGACAACATGCCAGATAGAATAGGACTTTGCTAAATACCCAAATGGATTAAAACCATTTGCACACAAACCTAATCATATACAAATATTTCCAAGCATCGCTATCATACATTATCCCAAAGACCCCTAGATTCTTTACATGCCAAGACATGCGTTCGACGGTCTTTCATGACATAAATAATCTTTGTAATCTTAGAACAGTAGGAAAATATTGCAACACTTAAGTTGTGATGCCATTCTTCTCACGACCAATGTCCTTTGCTGCTAGATATCTTGGGGCCTTGCAATGTAGACACTCTTATAAGTGAGTGGTCTCCTTATAAAACAACATGCACTCGTTGGGACAAACACGTAATTTTTTTACTCTCATTTCTAGCTTCTTCGTCAATTTCTTTGAGTTACAAAATGGACCCAATAGCTTGTTCTCTCTTGGCAAAACATTTTTCATAACAGAAACAAACTCATCAAATGTTGATTAGGCAACATTATGACTTGCTATTATATCTAATAACCTTGTAGTTTATATAGAGGAGATGCATAGCCACAACCCAGATACAATTCCTAATCTTTTTATCAAAGGAGGTCATAAAATACTCGCCTCTCTGGATTAGGTTGTTCATTGATGGAGTCATGGTTGCATGTTGATTAAGGAGGAGCCTCAAAATGTGGACCAGCAACATCATGTACCAGCTCCCTAAAACCTAAATTATTCTGATCAATTGCACTTGAATTGGAGCTTCCATACTCATGATTCCAAAATACGAACAGTGAACTCTCATCATGAGAGGTCTATATATAATAAGTCCGAATAAATCCTTGATAATATAATATTGATTGACATCATCTCATTCCATAGTCCAACGATTGGCAAATCCATTGTAAGGAGAATGAATTTTCCAATTATTAACATTTCATAGGCACGAGAATACAAAATCAAGAAACATCTCAACTCCTTGCTCATAATCAGGATTGAAAATTCCTCCTCCTAACCACCTTTAAAATATCCAATCACATCCATTTGTATTCACTATAATATACACTAAATGCTAAAAACAAGTTAATTCAGATATTTATAATCCAATAACATACGCCAGGGTTTGGATGTTTATATAAAATATATATAATACTTGAAAATTATTATTTTACATGATTTTGAAATAAAACTACGACAATTTGAAAGTTAATTATGAAATCATAGTGCTCAACACAACTTGAAACTAATCAAGTCAAGAAAAACACTACATAATGTACTTGATCTTATTGAATGATAGTATTTGACAGTAGTCTAAACTAACTCACTATAGAAAAGTACTTATTTGAATACTTTAGCTTGCAGAATTAAATTGTAACTTAAGAATTATGAAATTTCAAATCTCAAGTTTAAGCCACGTGTCAACGTATTAATTGAATTATTACTTTACACATCTATTTTCAATCATCACAAAATAATAATTAAATTAATTACTAATTTTTTTCATCAATTTAAATGAAGAAAATAAAATTACATTAATAATATTATCATATTCATTATTTTAAAACTTATATTTGAACAACAATAAACAATAAACATTCAACAACAATTATTATATAATTTCAAATATAATCAAATTAATTAGTTTTTAAAAATTTCCAACTATCCACTTTTCAAAATATATCCAAAATAAGAATCATGATCACAAAATAAACTGTAATTTTAAGAATTCATTCTAACAATAAACAATGAACATTCAACAACAATTATATTAAAATTTCAAAACATAATCAAATTAATTAGTTTTAAAAAATTTCACCAACTCGAATTCCAAAATATATTCAAAATAACAATTATAATTACTAAATAAACCATAATTTAAAAAATTTGTCATAATAAAAAAACATTCAACAACAATTAACAAACAACTAGTAATCGACATTTTGTGGGGGCTAATGTGGTTACAATTTAAGCTATAAAGTTTTCAACAAATTTGCTACTGCAACCACGGTCGTAAATTCATTTTCAAATTACTAAGCTTCAAAATTCAACCTAGCAACTGATATGCAACCATAAATAGAGGTCACAAATATTTTGTGACCGTAATTAATGACTGTGCTTACAAAGTTCTGGCCTCAAAATTGGTTGCTAAATGGTTAGTAAACCATATATATATATATATATTCCGCGACTAGATTTTCGGTCGCAAGGCCATCATAAAATTTAGCCATTTCAACGCGAACACTAATTTGCAACCGCATTTAGCAGTCACAAACATCTAGACGCTTATGAGCGATATTCTACTAGTGAGATAGTTAAAATATGTGGCATGAATGCTGGTCCAACGGCTTGGTTTCTTAGCAGTTTTCCCAATAGTGCGTTCGAAAAATTATTTGAAAAGCTCACTATTTATGAAGATTTACAACATGACGCAATGGCTAACAAAGTAAACAAAACATCTTTTATTGTTGTGATGGATTATATACCTTGGGAAAATAAGAAAAAGCCCAATGATAATAAGCTTTAAGATGGCTGCAAAGACAATAACAAGCCTCATCAGCAATGGCAGAACTTGGACAAGTAAACTTTTGATCTTAATGAAACTAAAAGGTAGTTTGACGTATTATTGGAAAACAATGAGATAACACCAAAGGATCATCCTATGCCTTAAAAGCCCAAGGTTCAACAAAAAAATAATTTTTTTCAGTTCCATAGTATTGTTAATCATCCTACCCATAAGTGTTGACTTATAATGGAAAGAATTTAGAAGGTTCTTGATTATGCAGTAATTATATATAGTGGGGAGCAAGCTAAAAATGTAGTGCCAATCATGATGACAACTCATGATCCCTCTCTTAAAGCACCTTCTGACCCGATCATTGAGAATGCCAAAATTGGTGGCCATTCTAATGTAATGTCTCCCTCTTTTAACCCTATAAAAAAAACTTCTTATCCTATTAAATGCTATCTTAGATGAGATAATTCCCTATATAGAAACCTCACAAGGGACGTCTTCTATCATTGTCAATGATGTCAAACCAACACCTCGTGTAAATACTAAGGATGACTATGATGTCATTAGACACATACGTACAATTCATGCTATCAGTAATCTGCTTGATGTGTACCCCTGACTTGAGTCAGGGTTTTATAGTCTAAACTGGTCAGTTCAACCGTTATTTTCAGTCGGGTAAATTTTAGAATACACGTACCTAGCCGAAGCCGGTCATGTGTTATGAACCATGAGAGTCATGTGTGCCCAAGTATATGATGATAATGTCAGTAAGATACCAGTAGAATGAGTTATCATAATATATTAGAGTATGCCTAGATTTTGTTTATTTATTTTAGTATTAAATCGTAAAATTATTTTTCTAGGCCGAATAACACATTAGGAAACGTTACGGGCAATTTGGGTGGGTTATTAGTTATAGAGCATGTCATTGTGATGCTATGGTGTGTATTATGTTTTATGGTATTATCCCTTTTTCTTGGATTTTTTAGGAATTATTATGAGTTAGTTATTATTCTTGACTCCAGTCGAAGTCAAGTCAAGCTCCATTTACGAGATGACCCCCCAACCTTCTCCCCAACCACTCGTCTTCTCCCCCTGACCAGTAGTCTTCTTCCCCCGACCACTCATTTTCTCCCCCCGACCAATCGTCTTCTCCCCCCAATACCTTTTATATACCAAACCCTCGACGCCACCCCTTTACCTGTCACCGATTCCACCACTGGTGATTGTCACTAGCGCCATCTAGTCACGGCTTCAACATCGCCAACCCTCCCACGACCTTTCCCGACTGGAGCAAAGCCCAGCGCCACACCGCTGAACTCATCCAATCAAACCCGATCGAACTTCTGATACTATCGAGTGCCAAATTCAACCTCTGAGACACGTGAAGAACTCTAACCATCGTTGATTTTTAACGATGCGAGGTATAATTAACTCCGACTAATTCATTATGGGTGATAATTATTAGCATAGCATGATAGGATTAATGAATTGAGGAATTTGCTATTTTATAATATATAAAAATATGAAATTTGCTTGATTGAAGTGTATTAAAACAAGTGATAAGGAACTAATTAGGTAAACTAAATAATTATCATAAACTAAATAATTATCATAATCTAATACAACATAGCATAAGAAAACTTATGTCTAATTGATGTAAAATGTGGTGTGTATATATGCTATAGGATGTTTGATGCATCATTCAGTTAGTGGCGTTAGCTTATAGATTTGATGTGTATGTACGAAGTAAGACTTCGCCACCTAGGTGTGTGGACATGATTGGAGCTTCTACCAAATCAATTTAGGACTCGTTTCCGGTTTTACGCTCTATTATATTGTGTATTGTTTTATTACTTGCAGGACGAGTTAAGTGGTGTTTTATTAGATCCCACTTAACCCGGGCCATTTAATCAACCAGTTGTTCGGATTAATAACCATCAAGGATGAAATCCCTCGAGTATGTTTTCGAAAACAAGATCCACCACAAGTTGCCTTTAAGTCTATTGTAAAAATCCCTTCCCAGACCTATATATGGTTTTATCGAGTTTTTAGTGAGACAAGAGATGGGAAAACCAACTCACATGTACCATGAGCGGGTGTACGTGCTAATCAAAGCAGGCTCTAGATTAGTGAGCAGGTTGTTCCAATCTCGAGGGATCCTGTTAACTCCCGTTTTGAGTTCCTCACACCCAGAGAAACGTGAAGGTTTACGGGTACTGTTTAGTATATCGCATGTTCAGACTTGTGGCTCAAAGAGTATTAAAGGTGAATGCCTGAGAGTACTCGATCTTCGTGCTCAATGCCTAGAGAATTGTGGAGGAAAGGAGAGGGCTTAGGACATATTAGTAGTCCCTAGGGACCAGAAAATAAAATGAGAAAATGTCGAGATAGGCATTAGCATCAATAAAGCAGTCAGTTCGGGATGCTACTGGGTCTCCAGCCTATGGCTCCTCAGTAGGTGGCCTTCAGAGAGTTTTGGTGCAGTATATGGATGTTTTCTTTCAAATGAGAGTTAGCTCTCATGGCTAGTTTGATATTAGTTATATTTTGGACTAGTAACACTCGTTACTATCATGTTTTTATAATATATGTAGGTGATAAACAGGAGTTGGATGTGCTAGCTTGAACGGAGGAGCAATGATGTCTCTTGCACACACACATGTCAGACAATAGAATGTTAATGTCTTGTTGATGTTGTCATTATATTGAGAATAATGTGATGTAATGCAAGGTATGATAATATGATGGGATATGATATTTGCTTCAATAGGAAAATTTTGATTTGTGACATTTGAATACATATGTTTTAGTAAATGTGTTTAGATATTGAATATGTACAACAAGTATGGCCCAAAATTGGATGTGAGAAGTAAATAGAATGCACAAATGGGTTGAGACCCAAGATTCAGAATACTTTATGCAGCAGATTAGAATTTTGTGTGAATGTCGATGCGTGATATATTTATATATGTTTATACATGTGGATTTGACATGGTGGCCCTTAATTATACTTTTAGGAGAGACTCTGTCCGTTTTATTTTATAAATTTTATTGATTTTATCATAGTTATTTTGGTATGTAAACCACTTGTCATATCATTCATGTAGTGCATGTTAAGGGTTTTGTGCACACATCCATGCAAAGCGATTGACATCTTCTATCTTGAGACACCGAGAGTAGAGCCGCACGAATTGGGTTTGGGTTAGCAGACCTAACCGAGACCAGTGACATTCCGGTTCGGTTCCCAAGTATGAACCAGATCTGATGTGTTACATGATGTGTTGTTTTTCATCAACACCTGAATATTATATGATTATTTTTCAAGAATTTATTGTGAGGGAGTGAGATAAAATTCTTTGTAATATGAGAGATTTTTGCTAGTTTTGTACTTGCATATATTAATAAAAATTCAATTCTTTTTGTGTCAATTGCTCTATTATTTATATTCTTAGTATTTGATAATTAATTGTGGTACATTTTAGAGACAAAGGCTCCTTGGTGGACCCTGAACTCTAATTTTGCATTACATAAGCCCTCCAAACAAGCGAGGCAGAAAACCCTTTTATACACATACTTTTTCTTGAGTTAATACAAAATAATACATATTTTTGCACAAAAATAATTTTAAATTATTATCTATAAAAAATATATTCATAAATCCCGTGCATCACACGAGATTCCAACTAGTATTTTTAATGTCAAGTTGTTATGTAAATTAATAACTTCAATACCATTAACAATTACTTACATGAAAGTATTATCGGTACTTAACATATTACTTAATTATTAACTATTTAGTTAGTTTGATAGTAGCTAATACAATAAATAATGTTTTGTGCATTCTCACTCTCAAAGAAGAAATGTGATATAAATGATATCATATTTGATAGGTAATAACACCCCAATTTTGCCCGAAGGTACAGACCAAATCATGATATTATAATTTGGAAGGGATGCTCATTAGGCTATTGCGTAAAGACTTCATAGAAGTAGATCTCAATCCTCCAGGAGGCTTAAGATAGACACCATACTGGATTTCATATTATGCGTGTAGAGCACATACTACATAGGACAGATTTTACACTTAAAGCTCATATATAAGCACTCCAAGCCATGACAAAGGTAGAACCTCTAATGTGACTAAATGGGTGACTTTAGAAATACGGTGATCACTCCGAGGTACATGAAGGCAGCACCCCCAATATGGCTAAGAGGTTGGATCGTGTGACATGCTCAAATTCTTATACTTAAATGAAATGATTGGATTAGGTATCTTGGTTTCTTAACGCATATGAGTATAGTATATTAAACATTGGGTCATGGTTATCTATTCTACATAACTTGCAAATAAAAGTAAACACTGAGGCATCATACCTTAATACCTGGTCTTCATGTGGGTTCTTCAAGTGGTGGGATCTGTACACTCCTCCACTCATGTTTCTCTACATACACACAGCTGCAACTAAATAGGTTTTGTGTACCTGGATTTTCTCCTCGTTGTGTTTTGGGACTCTAAGGCTTATACACCCCTAGAGATGATAGTTAGCCTTCGCTCCAAAGTTTATCCACTCTACAATAGCATAATAAGCAAATACTAAACTAAACACATATGCACAAACAATATATCATAAAAACTCAATCCATCATACATAGTTCATTGAATTTAAGGCACATGTATGCCAAAATAATACAGTCATCCATATAGTTCAAAGCATAAAGTTAACAATACAAACCTTGCCACCACCAATTTACAGGTTGGCCAATGCCAATGGACCTCACCTACATATAAATAGGAAAAACACCCCAATTTCTGGTTCACTTAAGAACCAAATCAGAAATGCTATGATTGACTTGAGTCATGTTTAAAGTTGTCGGTTGGTATGACTCAATTGACGAAATATATCGAAACAACCTTCTTAGTGTCACGAGAATGGAAGACATTATTAAATACACGTCAAAACACATCGAACATAAATAAAAATAAGAAAGTAAATAATTGTACTGAGCCTAAGTGTGTGTAGCATTTTTCTGTCCTCCCACCAAAGTCAACTCAGGATTTGCATGACCTACACATATTATATGAAAACCGTTAGTAACGAATATTACTAGTCAAAAAAATAACTAATATAATCTGGCAAATGAGTATTCCATTACCCACGAAAACTTATGAAACTTCAAGATTGCCTCACACTGGGTGGTAAGTAAACATACTTAAGCAATTGTAGGCTCGCATGCATGGCTCATAATCATGTTCACACATACATATAGTGCTTATGCCCTCACACCTTCCATATCACCCTCCATGGTACTTGAGTGGCAAAATGAACAGTTAATTTAGTGCCATATTTTCCGAAAATGTGCTGCATTATATAGTACCATCACACACCCCACTACCTCATGGTTTGAAGGAGTACTAGTGTGATTCATACATATCTCCATACCGCTCACTCTCTTATTCATGAAATCCATAAAAAGTGCATACTTATATAATAGTCCTAGGAAAGAGGCTTGTATCATATATTTCTAGAGCTTCAGTTTGAAAACCAACAAAGGATCTCATCCTTGTAGTATTATTAAATTCGTGTAGAAAACACAGTTAAATGACCCAACATCAAAGGGATGCAATAAAATTTTACCGATGCCGACCTACGTATAAAACACGATTAAACTCGACACTCAAGGAGTCAAGCAGAGAGGGAGAGTCCTACAGACCTCTGGTCCAAGCTCAAAGTGTATCTGCACATCTACGGCCTGTTCGAACTCTAAAACCTACATCGAAACCCACTAATAAGTAAAATACTAACATTCCTATATGATGCATGCTCGTAGTGTGTGCTCATATCATCAATACATCCTAATAAAATGACTATACTAAATAAACATACTGCTAAACACACAACATGAAAATCAAGACATAATAAAGAGAAAAACTAATTAATAAATAAATACATACAATCATTAATAAATAGATAGATAATAAATATATAAAACAATCAATAGTCAAATCATAAAATAATAATGTCATATACTATATACTTAAATGGCTAAGCACGAGTAAATATTATATATACTCTGTGTTAGTAATCATATAAACAACTAAAAAATAAATACATAATCATTATATAAATAAATAAATAGATATTTAATTTTAATTAAACATGAATAATAATAATATCATAGTCATCATTACAGAATACGTAATTAAATAAAACTAATTAATAACATACACTCAACTAACAAGTAAATAAATAAATACAATTCAGTAAAAATAAAATAACTAACATTAATAAGTAAATGTAATAATAATAATAATAAATAATCATGTAAGCATTCATCACATATGATAGACATATAAATTAAAATAAATAAATAATTATGAATAAATATGTAAATAAAACAATAAATAAAGAAAGATCATCATAACATCCAATCACGCTAAATCATGCGAATATGTATCTAAACTGATATAGACGTTCTCGAATTACTGAAAAACGGTGCATGAACGGACGAAAATGGCTGAAAATGAGCTAAACTGAATCGAACCGAGTTGAACCAGACCAAACCTAACTAAACCAACTCGGTTTGAGTTAACTGCTGGGCTGGATCAGCTGGGCTAGTGGACACGAACATAGGCTTGAACTAGCGAACTCGGGCACGATTATGCGGACACAAACACAGGCAAGCGGATGTAGTTGCTGGCAGGCAGACAGCGAACCACGCAAACGGGCAGACAGACCAGACAGAGGGTGGCGATGCCCGTTGCTGGAGAATGCTGACGGCAACGCGACCAGGGTTGCCGCTGGTCGGGATTGGAAGGTGGCGTCAAGGCAAAGCTAGTGGTGGTGATGATTGGCAGAGTCCGGCTACTGGTTGACCCGAAAATAGCAAGAATAGAGGCGGATCGCCGCCGACGGCAGTGATCGCAGCCATGGCGATGGTCGTGGGTGACCTCAAAATGTAGATCTCGGGAAGATGAAGATGTGTGGGTGGTCAAATTGGCCAAAGGTGGCTCGCCGGTGCCAAAAATGGCCCAAAAGGGTGGCAGCAGCGGCAGAAAATGACACTGAAAACACTGTCGCCGGTGGCTATTGGGCAGCTCCGATGGTGATGGCGGGTAGGATTAGTAGCCAGCCGTGAGATGGTCACAGCCCTACCGATGGTGTGGCCGGAGGAGGGCCATCGGTAGGTGTCCCCGTGGCCAGCCGAAGTGGTGGCGGTGCTAAAGGGTGTGAAGCTCTGAAATGTGGGAAATCTTTGAAGTTCAAATAGAGAATGCCAAGTTTGAGTGGACGGCTCCGAAAACTCAAGTGGCCTAGTGGGGTCCACCTATGGGTATATGCAATATACACATAGACAGAAAGCTCGGATCGTGACTGTCCAAACTGGAAACTGACTCGAGTCCTGAAATTGACTCTATGGGTAGGAATTGAGGCAAGAAGGGTAAATGGGCCTCGAAACCGTAAACACAATCAAGCTGAGCCTATGGGGCACAATCTAATGGTCCAAAATCTATGTGATGGATGCAATAAGATACCCTAAAAACCCCAAATAGATACTAAATGCTACAATTGCCTAGATCTAGGCCTAAAATCGTGGCTAACTTATACAAACAAATCTGTATTCCTCAGTATACACTAATAACTCAAGATCTTATCATCTGCATGTCGGGCATACTCAGCCACTATAACATGCTTATACAGCCATATGGGCCAATACTCATAATCTAAAAACTAGTCTGGCTTGAGCTCACTTAAACCAACTCGAGATTGTCCAAACTAGACAAAACTAAAACGGGTAAAACCCTAACCCAAAAATGAGGTTTTACAACGTTAGTGATAAAATAAATTTGATTATCAGTCCACAATAACTAATGGTAAAATAATACTACCAAATGGGTATTTTGTCACCCACACGAACTTAGAAAACTTAGAAGCCTCACATTGGCGGTAAGAAAAATAACTTATTAAAAGAGGCGGACACAAGCACGACAAATATTCATATTCATACAAACAATCTTACGCCCTCACAACCTCTATATAACACCTGTCATAGTACTCAGGTGGAAAAGAAATGGTTAAATTAGTGTCACAAATTCTAGAAATGTGTTATGTTATTCAAGACCCTCATACTTTGCACTACTTCAAGGTTTGAAGGAGTAATAGTGCCATTCATAATACCTGTACAAATCACTCTTGTTGTAAAATTGTAGACCCTCATACTTATAGTTAATAGACTTGGGTAAAGCTTGTATAATGGTATTTCTAGGTCTTATCTTTCGAAAACCATCAAGGGATCCCAGCCTTAAAGTTTTGTTAAACTTGTGAAAAAGACAACTGAAAGACCCAACATCGGAGGGACTCGATAAAATGTCATTGATATGCCCTACATCTAAAACATGGCCAAACTTGACACTTAGGGAGTCAAGTACAGAAGAAGTAAAGAGAGAGTCTTATGGACCAGGATGAGTGGAGCTATGCATCCTAGATCAATGAGCTCACTCCTTGTATCCTAGCATAAAGATAGATCCAAATTAAACTTTGATCACATTGGTATGCATATCGCGGTAAAGTCTCCACACATGCACATCACATGGCTTACTTAAGTATCTTAATTACTTACCTAATGAAGTGCCAAACATCATTAGGTAACTTAATTATTATTTAGGGTTACATGTACATTTAGTTGGAAAAGCCTAACACTTGGGATTTAATGAAATGGCTTAACCAGACGATTCTTTTGATTGGACAAATGACGTCCAAATGGTTTGAAATTTGGACCATTAGGCCCTAACACTCTAACGGTTGGGTGGAAATTTTACTGGTGCTGGTCCATGGGGCAACATTGTAAACAAGTTCCACTAATATCGTGCTAAGGTGTTGGGAACAATGTTCATGGGCCGCACACTAAACTTGCTAAGGGTCATTCTTTGGCTTGGAGACATCAAATGGGCTTGGGTATCGAACACCATGGTATTGAGTCCAGTAAAGTTTTATGCTCAAACTTAAATGATTTGGACCTAAGTGGGCTCGGGAGTGGAAAGTATTGGCCAGTTTGTTTTCGGAGATGGGTTGACCTATTGGGCTTGAGAAATTCCAAACACATGATACACTGAGCCAAATTCTCCCTAATTTGGATATGATGCTACTGGGATATAACATAAGGTGTGGGAGGAATTTCATCCAATTCCATCGCCATTTGTCTAGGGTTTAGAGTTTTATATCTGGAATCAAGGAACTAGGGTTTCACCCTGCATTCCTGTACATTCCAGAACATTGACTAATCTAACCACCTATATGATTTTTATTAAATCCCAAAGATTAAAAACTTACAGTACAAGATAGGGAGTCATTATGTAATTTGTATAGATTTTATTAACACCTTTTATGTAGCTCACTACGGAGCACAATCTCAGAGCATGGCAAAACAAGCATTCATCACAACAAGCATATTCCACAATTAGGGATTTTGTTCATGCTCTTTAAGTGGTTAGTTTAGTGTTATAATTTTTTAGGAACAAGCCAACACAAAGAAATAGCACCATGAAAATTATTGACATAAAAATTGAACTACATCATGGTGCAAAAATTGGGGAAAGTGTCAGGTAGGTCACAAAGACCATAAAAGCTATAATCTTTTGTCAAGTTTGGAACCCCTACATGTATATAGACATCATAACAGACAAAGAGATTAACATAAAAAGTGTAGATCTAACAGTAGTGAGTCTAAAAAATCAAAAATCATGCAAAACTGATATTTACAACACAACATATGATTTTTATAGAAAAATAGTGCATAGTCTCAACATCAGTACACTCAAAAATGCATATCTCGATATAGACGTGGCCTAATGTCGTGATTCCAAGTTTTATACACTCCTAATAAGTAGATCTATATAGAACAAATATCACAAAAATGCAAACAGCATAGAAGCATGCATCAATACCAAGCAAATGCACAAAGAGGCCAAAGGATGAGCCTTTACCTCCAAGGAGACCAAGAGGAGGTCTCTTGGGGCTTCCTATCCCCAGACCTATGACCCTAGGTGGCTAGGCTAGGTTTGGAGGAGCCTAGGAGGGGCTAGTAAGGTCTAGGAGGAAGGATAAAAGCAAGCGAAGCAAGGGGGAATCAGAGAAGAAGAGAAGTAAGAAGTGGAAAATGTTGGGGAGTTTAAATCGAAAAGGGGAAAAGTGTCGGCACAAGGGTGTTGGGAGGGCACATTTGCGCTACGCACTATCAAGTCCGACCACAAAAAGCTGGAAAATGAGAAACACAGGTTGGTTGGGTGAATCGAACCGCATGCGAAGGCAGTCAAATTGAAGGGAGCAAGTTCGTTGTGCCCGCACTTGGGGTTTCCACCCTAAGGCGTCCGAGGCAACCTCGAAAACAACATCGTGGGCCCTGTAGGGGCTAGTATCGATAGAGAAGCTTACCAACATGTAAAAAACATATTCTAGACACACGAGAGACTCAATCCTAACCTCTAACTAGACACAACTCTATTGAACTTATAAGAAAAAAAGGTTGGACACGTAGCGCCCAACCGTGGTACGGAAACCGAATGAGGCTAGGGCCGGGTAATCACATGTCATACCATACTTGAATTAAGGTAAGAAGGGTTGGACCCAACTAACTCGATTTGGATAAAGACCAAAATAACATGAAAACCCTTGGCAAACGGCCTAGGTTTTACATGTATGTTATGTCATGAGTGCGTGGTTTCCATTTTATTCTTAGTCTGGGCTCTCAAGTCAGAGTATGAAAATATAAAAAGGGCTTCAGGTTGCTTATCAAGTTTACAATGTACGAAGGTGGATGTAGTCGAATAGCCTTGCTTTATTATTTAGTCTAATTAGTCTATTTTTGCGCATTTTTCTTTTTTAATTATGCTTAATTAGTTTAGCTTGTATTGTTATTGTGTTAGTAATTTTGATATTTTTCGTGCCTTGTAAAATGCAATAGTGTAGAGTTATAGTTTTGCCGTTAGTTGGCCCAAGAGGGCCCATTTTTACTTTTTTTTTTACTAATGTTATACTTTGTATTTATTTTATTATTTATTTTATTGTTTATCATATAAAATATTTTATGAAACAAAACAATAAATATTAAATAAAAAAGTTTAAACAATAAAGTAGAGCCCTCCATAGTCCCTCAGGAGCTCTTACACCCAACGCGAGGCCAATAGCTATCACAAAAGGAGCCAAACCTCTCCAACGGTTCTCCCTGAGAGCCAACAGTTGAGTGATGCTAGGCTCTCTTATTGGACAGACCGGGCCGAGTTGGGCTGGGCTGACACCATTGGCCAAGCACACACCCGCCCGGCAGGGCTTTGGCAGTACCGGCCCGCATTAATTTAAATCCACTGATTCATAAATTTGTCGAGTGTGTGACACGTATATCCAAGTGTCAAGTTTGTGAAGGCAGCAAAAGCAAACCAAGTAGACAAGTTTCTTTTTCCATGCAATCCAAGGAAACTACTAGTGGGCAGCTACAACTCTTCCAATTGGTGAAGTGAAACAATCGACTAAAGGCCTATATACACAAGACAAGATTGAAATGGGGCCTCAAGTTTTGTTTTGTTTATTTTGGGCATGGACTTTGGGCGATGTGTGGGAAGATGATTAGATTCGCCAGTGGTTACGAGCTTCCTAAGCAAAGAATAAATAAACAAGAGCATGGCACATGGGTATGATTCTGATATGTAAAACATGACGAGTCCACCAAACTGCCTCCATCACTGCACTCAAAGATAACTGATATAATTCATGAATATCGTACAATTTTCATTGTTATAATACGGCGCAAAAGTTAAGGACACCAAGGAAACAACCTCACGTGACATCACCCTGATGTTAATCTCACGCATTAGCAAAAGAAAGTAAATTTCTTTTTTTTAAAAAGAAAGAAAGTAAACCATTCATAGAGAAAACATTTCTTTTAAAAAATAATAAATTAACAAATAGTGAGTTAATTAAAGATATTGACCGGTGTGAATGAATTCAAATCGGGTTAACATCTAAAATGTTTGTAACCCATTTTCACCACGAATTAATTATGATTGAAAATTAGAAAAATTAATTAAAAATGGGATAAGCTATTGTCAAATTGGCATCCAAAATAAAATATAATTAGTAATGTTTTGCATCAGCATGTCACTAAACTCATTATTTAAAGACAAATAAACTTGAAGCATGTAAATTTCAAGATGTAATGTCCCTCAATTAGTTAAGTTAGTCAGGATCTTAAACTTAGTTAATTACTTTTAAAATAATAACTAAGCACATCATTATATACTAATTTAATCGGGCCTTTACAAGTAATATAAGAGCAAACTCAGGAGAATATTTAATGTGGTATGTTAAAAGTCATAAAAAGAAATTTCGATGAGAGAATTTTATTAAGATAACTGTAATGTAATATTCTTAAATACTTAAGTTAGAATTTCTTTAAGATGAGTGAAATATAATATTCTCAAATAATTAAGTTAGTCTTATATCTAATACTTAATAGATTAAGGTTCAATATATTAATAAAGATGTAGTTAAGATCTTAAATTTAGTTCAATATATGAGTAGGGATATATTCAAAATCTTCAACTTTGATAAACATTTTTGTAGAGATGATTAAGTTTATCAATTTAGACAAATTGAGTCAAGTCAGTACACAAAAAGAGTTAAATACTATTGCCATAATATCATGACATTTCTTACATATAATGTATAAAAGTTGGTGAATTTGATTTTTGAAATATATATTAATATTAAAAGAAGTTGGTTAATTTAATTTCTTAAGTATATACTTATATTAAAAGGTGAATAAACCTGAAGCAAAACTTCAGGAAACAAAAGTTAAATACTCTTCATATGATATCATGACACTTATTAATTACGTCAAATATATACAAATTAGAGATTAAAATTTTAATTGAAAAGAAAAAATGTGAGAAAGTGGGTAAGTGTGCATAGATTATGGCAATGAGTTATTCTTTTTTCACAATAAAGAGATTTTTTAGTAGAAAAAAAGTAGCTAATGCAACAAATATGCAAACGGAATATATTCCAGCTTAATTATAAGACCAATTAGTTTGATTGTCTCCAAACTATTTTGACCATAAATGTTCTACTTGAAAAATACATTAGACAAACATGTAACGCCTTAGTGCCTTGGCAAAAGTTTGTCCGACAACGCCCGCCCATGTACATGTTACACGGAAGGCTATCCATCTGGAAGTCATACAAACCTATAAAATAATATAATATAAAGAATTTTATTAAATAATTTAGAATATAACAGAACAATGTTTAAATAAAAGCAATCTTTTAAGAGTAGCAACTTAAAATATAATTGAACTATGTTTAAAGAACTTAAAACTTGGTTCGATTACGATTGGATTCAAGTTGAATTGTTTAGCTAGCCCCATCTTAAAGCAAATGTCATTCAAGATAGTCGAACGTTATTTTGATCTAAGCCGACCATATTTTGAGGCTACGTAGGTCTGCTGCCTGCAAGATCATAACATATTGGCGTTTTCACGCCAATTCCACCTGCTATATGATTTAATTCCCTCAATACTATTTATTATAATTTACTTAATATTCGGAGCAGCTATTGAGTATAGATTTCTTTTTATACATTACGGGACATTTGATCGGGATGAAAAAAAATGAATAAATGATAATTTTATGTGGTCAACCTCACAAAATATAGTATATATTTAACAATTTTATTAAAGTAGTATATTCTTTATGTATCAAAATATTCATAATAATATGTATATTACGACAAAAAATATTGTTTTTGTCAACGATGAACCGTGTGATATGTTTAAGGTTGGTATGCACTATATTCTCGGATGTATATATCCACGATAATATAGGCCACGAATTATATTATTAGGAGGCATGTATAATTTTGATATAGATATTTACAATTTTTAAGGTTATTTTGTAGGCGATATTATTTTGAACGGCAATATTGTCCGCAAAAACTTTAAGTATATATCATAACTTGTTGTGGCAAAAGTGGTATATTTTATGGGGAAAAAAATCGTTTTGTAGAAAGAAAAAGTAAGAATATTTTTTGCTTAGAGGTAATGGTAATATTTTGTGTTCTCAAGTGTACTCGTTTGAAATTAATCCTGATTAATTTCTCCAAAAAATATTTTAAATTATTATTTTTCATATAAAATATATTAAATATCATTGCCCTAAATAAAATTAAATACTAAAAATTTCCGGAATGTAACATCTCCTTGGTGCGTACCACACACATCTTGGCATTACTAAGCTCCCTAGCTAGTTTGTACTCGAAATCGGCCGATTTAAATCAGATTAGGCAAAATCCCCATCAAATTTGGGTGGAATCGGTTTTCAATAAATTACTAAAATCCCCTTTATTTTATATTATATAAATTATTTATGCATGGGTAAAATAGAAATTTAAAGTTTATAATAACGGAAATACCCCTTGTTCTCCCTCCGCTGCCATTGCCACCCCTTCACTCTGACAGGGTAGGGCAGGGCCGGAGGGGGAGGCAGGGCCAGGAGGGGGGAGGGCCAGCGGGGGGACGGATCGGGGCCGATGAGACTAGGGTGGCGGGGCAGGGCAGATGCGCGAGTGGGACGGGGCAGGGCCGGGCCGACGGGGGGAGTCTGAACGGGGCGTTTCCGGAGGGGGGGAATTCGGGCGCGGGCCGGCAGGGAGAGGCAAGGCGGCGACGGCGGGCGTGAAAAGCAGGAGATGCATTTTTGTAATTAAAAGTTTGCTCGATTCCGACCCAAGTAAAAAAATAATTAATTAAAAATAATTTTAAAAAATCCAAAAATATGAAAAACATCATAAAATATAACACACATAATAATATCAAAATTATATCAATATCTAATTTTTATATATTTATTTTATGAGTTGTCAAATTATTATATATGATCGATTTGGACTGATTTAGCCTGATTCAACTGGACCAATTTTTGTTCGATTTATTCTGATTCCGACTCCTTTGAAAACCGATTCCGATTCCGATTCCCATTTTTACAACCACGGTGAATACTCAATGTCACCAACACATATTTAATACCCTCAACTGATTCATATTCAAAGTTTTCGAAATTGAACGGGACTTGGTTCCAAGCCAGATGGATACATTAGGAATTAGAATTGGCTTAGATATTAGATTGGAGTAAAGAATAATATTCACTGAATTTTTAGCGCAAAAAGTGTTTCTTCCCTAATGGGGTTCGACTATATTGTAGGAGTAAAACCCGGGATTCGAGTCAGGGTTTTACGTTACCGAACCAGTCGGTTCGACCGTTGGTTCGAGTCGAGTCAGTTTCATGAATCGCGTGCTGAGTCGAGACCAGCCGTGAGTTATGAGCGATGAGAGTCAGGTGTACCTGAATATATGATGATAACGTCGAGAAGATGGTGAGATACGAGTTATCTGAATATATGAAAGTATGGAGTATTTTTTTTCTTTTTATATGTTTGATCGTAGAAATAGTTTTAGGCTGAATAACGCGTTAGGGCGCGTTGGATTATATTCGGGTGGGTTATTAGTTATAGAGCATGTCATTTGGATGCTGTTGTGTTTGTTTTGTTTTATGGAATTTTTCCATATTTTTCTAGATTTTTTTTAGAATTTATTACGAACTAGTTATTATTTTGACTCGAGTCGGAATCGAGCCAATACTAAATTACGAGTTTGCCATTGGGAACTCTTCTTCTCCCTCCCGACCCTTCTTCCACCCAAACCCTCACTGTGCCACCACGACCCACCCCGGCCACCGTCTCACCGCCACGACGCCGGAATCGACCCACGAAACCACCTCGGCCGCCGCCACTTCGGGTCGGATTCTGCCGCCGTCCGGGCCGCTCCGCCGCCGGTGTGACCCTGACGAGCACCCTCTCGCCGTCGCCGACATTTCCCCCACCATCCCGAGCGCCGTCGAGGCCGGCCGGAGCCCCGATCGGAGCACGCCGCCGCCGTCGCCCATTTTCGACGCCGCCGTTGACGGCCATCGCCGCCTCGGCTACCCTGTTTGACACCACCATTGGACCGAGCTCGTCGAGCTGGTGCCGATAGACCCCCTGATTGCCCCGTCCCGAATCATCACCGGAAAACCGTCGGAATCCGCCGGAAAACTGCCGACACTCGCCGGAAAACCGCCGGAACTGCCAGAAAATTGGATTCGTGGGAAATTCGCCGGATCATCCGCCGAACGCACCCAGTCCAATCTGATCGGACTTCGGACGCCGCTAGGTGCCGAATTCGAGTTTCGAGCCGCGAAACGGAAACCCTAGCCGTCGCCGATTTTCGACGACGCGAGGTATAATTTATTTTAACTTAATTAATTCAAAGTATTGATTATTAGAATTTGCATGCTATGATTGATGAATTGTGCATTGTAATTACTTATATAAATGTGGATTTGATTTAGAATAAAATATGAAATTTGTGGAATTGTGTGGTGTTAAAAATAAATAGAAGTTATGAAACTAATTAGGGTTATTAGGTAATGATCATGATCTAATGCAAACTAGCCTAAGTAGACTAGCTAGAATTGATATAGGTTAATGTGTGTTGATTGATGTGTGATTGTGTTGATTGTGCGTGCATGCTATAGGATGTGTGATTCATCATGCGGGCGTTAGTATTTAGTTTGATTGTGTAGGTACGGTGTAGGAGCTCGCCGCCTAGGCGCGTGGACCCGTTTGGAGCTTCTACCAGGTCCGTTTAGGACTCGTTCTCTGATTTACGCTATTCTCTTGTGTATTTGATTTATTATGTGCAGGACGAGTTAAGTGGCGTTTTATCGAATCCCACTTAACTCGGGCCATTTAGCCAACGATTTTCCGGATTAATAACCCTCGAGGATGAGATCCCTCGAGTTTGTTTTCGAACTTCAGATCCAGCTCACGTTGCCTTCGGGCCTATTGTATAAATCCCAACCCAGACCTATATATATGTATAGTTTTCGTGTTTTTGTGAGAGACTGGATGAGGGAAATCCGACTACCGTGCTACGCGAGCGGGCACGTGTGTGTCGACAGTGGGCTCTGGAATGGTGTGCAGGCCGTTTCATTCCCGAGGGATCCTGACAACTCCACCTTTGAGTTCCTCAAACCCGGAGAAGTGTGGAGGTTCACGGGTACTGCATTGCAGCGCATGTCTAGACTTGTGGTTTCAAAGGGTACTGAAGGCGACTGCCTGAGAGTACTCGGCCTTCGTGCTCAAGGCCAGGAGTAATATGGAAGGTGCAGAGGGCGGAAAGGAATGAGATTTGACGCGAGAAGCAATAGAGAAATGGCTGAGGCATGAGAATGTGAAAGATAGGGGGACGCTGTCGACCCGAGGGCGACGGCTCCCGTACGTGCCCTGATGAGAGTTCTTGAGGAAGTATATGGTTTTCTTTCAACAGGAGAGTTTGCTCTCCTGTGCCAGATTGATATTAGTTATTTTCCGGGCCGGTAACACTCGTTACTGACGGTTTTTCTATATATATGTAGGTGAGAAATGCGAGCGATGAAAGCTGTCGGGACTGCGGAGGAGCAGCACGGAATCGCGCACACATGTACCTGCCGCGTGTAACGTATGTATAATGATGGTGTGTTATTATTATGTAAATGATAATTTTGATGTGTTCGCGTGAATGTATTGCTTGTTATGAAACGAACTGATAAATATGAGTGAGTAGGGAGCCTTGGAGTTCAGACTCGGCTCGGGTAAAAACAAATGAGATAATGATTTAATGTCATGGTAGATTATTATGCGTTATCGTATTTTCATAAAATATTATATATTTTCTTTTGGTTTCTCATTTATTATTTTGTCTTGTTTTTGCTTGTACATCTTAGTATGCATGTAGGACCACGTTAGAACCCAATTGTTCTCATTCATGCATTTAATATTTGCATCTCCATCTTAAAACGCCGAGAGCAGATCCTGGACGGCTTAACCGAACCCAGTAGATTAGCGAACGGTTCGGTCGCCGGTGACATTTCCGGGTCGGTTCACGGGTGAGCCGAAACGGGGTGTTACAGTAGGGCTATAATTAATTGGACTATAATTTATTTAACCTTACTTCTATGCAAACTAGTATTATTATAGGAGTCTTGTATGCATGAGCTACACCCAATATAATTTATATGAGTTACAACTTTCATTTTGAGTAATTTAGTAGGTCTCACTATTTAAAGTTTATATAGATATATAAAAGAATAAATAAATTGGTAACATACATTTTAACACAATTTAATATTTTTAACCCTTTAATCTTAATTATCAAAGTAATTGTAATACAAATTAATTTCACAATATCTATTAAATTGTATATCTTTTAAAAATTTAAAAATGAGTGATAATGATATTAAAAAAATACAACATTTTATCAACATTTTATTTATGTACCATACTATATATATATGTGTGTGCACATACATTATTATATAAAATCTAGTTGGAAAGGTTTAAATTAAATATGAAGTTCATATAGACTATATGAGGTGTAACTCATATAAAATTCTCTTATTATGAATATTTTATTATATACATGAATCTTTCCACCCTAATTCATATAAAACACGATGGAAGATGGTCCAGCATTCAATAATCAAGATTGGAGATGAAAATAGAGTTTGAATTTGTTTCTAATTCAAGGTACGAGTATCATCAACTTAGATAAAGGAGGGAAATCAGTTAATATATTAGTGGTTAGAATTCTCGCATCCAGCATTTGATCGGTAAAAGTGAATATAGGATGAACATGAGCTAAACACATGTATTTATTTTTTTAAACATCTAAACACGTGTTTGGACCTGTGCTTATCTAGTCAAGTGGACCTGCTTCGCAGGCGTGCTCCCCTTTACTTTGTCGACATTCTATGCCTGATGTTATGCTTACCTAAGCCGCCACCCAGTTGGGAGGAACTTAATCTTGCACCGTGAATTGTAACTCAAGACATGAAGCCAGCCACCAAAAATGAACAAAAAGTTGACCATTCACACAAAGTGGCGCCCAGTCCCCACCTCCACAAAGCTCAATATTATCAAATTACCCAAAACTCAAGCACGTGCGGCTGCCCCCAAATTTCTGCCCAAACCATATTGTTGTACATCAATTTCATATTGGTTAACATCAAATGATGGCAGTACAAGTTACAAACCCCAACATCAAATGGCCTTTCTTATCTCAAAAGCCGCCTAGCTTGAATCATATTGATTGATTCAATGCCTCTTGATTACATTAAAACAATATGTATGCTTCAACCATCGCTATATAGCCTATACTTCAAAAATTTGGCATGTTTACTTCGTCGAGATCGTCCAAGGACAAGAACACCTCGTCCAAGCAAGAAAGCTCAGTTGCCTCCTCATAGATGCCCCCCTGAACATTGCTCGAGTTCCCATCATATACACGGCACAAAACCCACTCGTTGTTCGTCACCTAGCAACCATGCAGTTAATTATTAATCACATTAATCAATACTTATGAAAAAGGACTATTTGTTAGCGGTACATACTGTCTTTTCAGCTGATTTTCTTTTGGAAGATCTATTCCGTCTAGTTCGGCTCTCCAAGAGGCGATACTCGTGCATTAGCCAGTTGGTTTTGGTTCCTGCCGGAGCTTCGCCAATGTAGAAAACCAGGATCTTCTTCGTACCCACAGGCCTTCTACTCCCGCTTGTAACAACTAATTCATCATCACCAATCGGTACCCAATAGCCGCTGAGCGAAGTGGGGCTCTGGTTGGACTGTGTAAAGAAATACCAATGGCTGTTATTCCCAGCCAAAGCCTTGCCTGCACATATCTTACAACAGTTAGCTAGACACCACCATGCAACAATTGACGAGCTGGTATATATATGATTTAATATTCTGACCTTGAAGCTCCCATGGATCGACAAGACCTATGGCAATATCAGGAATTAAATCGGGGTTGCAGGGCAGGAGACAGGACCTCCGGTCGAGGAAATGGACGACCAATTCCTCATCGGTCGGATTGAAATGAAAGCCAGGTGGAAGGTGAAAATTATCTGAACCCATTACTCTGTTTGATGTGGAGAACAAAACTAGGAGATCAAGAAACAGAGATGAAGGCGATTGATTCAGATGATTCAAATGCTCTGCGGTAAGGGATGGTGTCTGAACTAAGGTTGTATATCTACTATATATATATATGTATACATATATATATATAGTGCATGAGAAAGATAGGAGAGAGGTGGTGGCCCTACAAATTTTATGAATAGTGGAAAGAGTTATAGAGCAGTGGTGGCGGCTGGTTACAAAAAGCAAATACGGAGTCTGTTTGGGTAGAAGGGAACGGGAGTGCTAGATGTTTAGTAAATATTGTTTATTGAGATGCTAATTAGAGCAAATGATGTAGGAAGTTTGAAGTATTGGAAGTCTGATCTCCAAGGCAGCGTGACCTCGGTACTTTGAATATAATGATAATCCAAGTCTGAAATTGAAGTTACACAATAATTATATTAGGAATTTAAAAAGCCCCCTGTTGCTTCACTGCTGACTAAGCCTACTATTTAACTCAAGGTTACTTTAAAATAAAAACCTCCAAGGTTGGTAAAAAGGACTTCAAAAAGGCTTAGGTTATTGTTTTGCAAATCAAACTCTCAAAATATCTGCTTTGTGTTAGTCTTTATACAAAGTGTATTTACCCATTCTTAGGGGGGAAATTGCATAAGCTTATAGCTATGACATTTAGCCAACCTGTTAGATTTTCGGACGCTCGTGCAAGCTCCATATAAATTCTGTTAATTTTATTTAAGGGTAATTGTAAATGGTTATCGGGTAGTTATAATATCCTTTTTGAAAATAGGTTCTTAAGAAGAAGGATTAGAGAACTATATGTTATGAGTGTTTGTGTGTCATAAATATATGAAAATGATTGAAACAAATACTTAATTTTTTTTAGAGGAAGAAAGCACTAACTATGCAAAATAGAGTAACCTCCGAGAGCCAAAACAAAAACAAAAAGGCCTATCAACGTGCATTGTCAATTTGAAGAAGCAATGATTCCCCACATTCGAGTTGACATGAAAGGGAAGTAAGCCCTAACCCTGTGACACACGAGCCACCGTTACTGGGTCAATAGCTCCTGTCCCTACATACCTATTTCCCCCTCTCTCCTTATGTAATTTGTAGTACTGAGATATCGGAATAAAACTCTTTCCAAGTTTGTTGTAAACGGTCGCATTTAGTTCTTTGTGCGTGGGATCGTTGCTAGCTGACGGCGTGGAGTTTTATAGAAATCCGAGTCCAAAATTATCAATTTGAAATGTTGCGTCAAAATATATTTCAATTACAGATTGGGGCTTTTAAGATGATTTGAGACAAAATTGCCCCCGCCCTTATAAGTTGAAAGAAAAAAGATTAACACATGGGCCTGCCGCAGCTTGTGGCACGGAAGGGTCTGTCTGACTGAATCTAGTCAGGGCAAGCGCTTCAGCCAGATTTGGTCGGGCGCAGCCGTCCCGACCAAAATCTTATTGAAACAATACGCTTTGGTTAAATGTAATCGGACTATCGCTTCCTCAGTCAGGTCTGGCAGGGCAGATCTGGTCGATGCTAGGGGTGCTAATTGAGCCAGCGAGCCGAGTTGAACATGTGCTCGAACTCGGCTCGAATAGTTCGAAACTCGTTCGAACTCGACTCGAGATCGAACGAGTTTTGGACATACATGCTCGAGTTCGACTTGAATACTTTTTTGTGTTCGAGCTCGAATATACTTAAACTGTTTAATTTTTGTGAGCTCGTTCGCCAGCTCGTTCGTTAGCTCGAAATCAGCTCGATTAAAAGTCAAAAGTATCTCACTTTAAAAAAAAGTGAGGCCATTGTGGTTTGAACCCACAACCTTGAAGCCATCAAGGTGAATACTTGCCATCTCAACTATCTTGCTTCTTTGTTATTATATTTCATATATATATATAAATAAAATATAATATAAAGACTATATTATTATATTATTTTGTCTAGTCGAGTTCGAGTTGAACTACGAGTCGAGTTCGAGTCGAGTATTTAAATGTCGAGTTTCGAGTCGAGTCAAGCCGAGCCGAACGCTAAATGCTCACGAGCTGGCTCGCTCAATTAGCAACCCTAGTCGGGGCAAAGCTGCCCCACCATGGCCGCCCCTTTGTTGGTGGCAATGTATTATTTATTTAAAAAATTTTTTTTTACAAAAGGTTAACATTATAATTTTTAATAATTAAAATATACTTTAAAAATAACACACATATATAAATAAAATAATAAAAAAATAATTTATAAAAAGAAAAAATTTCATATAATGTTTAATAACTATTTTATTTTCTATAAAATATATTTATATTATTTTTTATTTATAATTTTAAATTATAAAATATATTTTTAAGTTATAAAATTTTCAAATTTTAAAAGAATTGTTGTTGAAATGCATAATAAATGGCCGATGGTGATGTCCTATGGCCCTAGTCAGGGTGGGGTCCTCCTGACCTAATATGGCAACGGTGGTGCCCTCCGATAAGATATAGCCGAGGCAATGACATTGGCCAAATCTAACGGGAGTGCACTGTCCTAACCATATCTTGGTTGTGGTGTCGGAACCTTGACTAGATCTGACCGAAGCATAGTTGCCTTCACCAGATTCAATCCTGTGGGAGTAGGGCTATTAGCTCAGCGGTAGAGATGCCTTGTAACACCCCCTTTTGGCTCACCTGTGAATCGACCCGGAAATGTCACTGGCGACCAAACTGTTCATTAATCTACTAGATTCAGTTAAGTTGACCCGGATTTACTCTCGGCGTCTCAAGATGGAGATGTAAATATAAAATGCATGAATGGGAACAATTGGATTCTAATAGAGTCCTACATGCATGCCATGATGTGCAAGCAAAGACAAGACAAAACAACAAATGGGAAACCAAAAGAAAATATATACTATTTTATGAAAATACGATAACACATAACAATCTACCATGACATTCAATCATTATCTCATTCGTTTTTACCTGAGCCGAGTCTAAACTCCAAGGCTCCCTACTCATTCATATTTATCAGTTCGTTTCATAACAAGTAATTCATTCAAGCAAACACATCAAAATTATCATTTACATAACAATAACACACCATCATTATACGTTACACGCGGCAGGTACATGTGTGTGCGATTCTGTGCTACTCCTCCGCAGTCCTGACAGCTTTCATTGCTCGCATTCCTCACCTATATATATATAGAAAAATCGTCAGTAACGAGTGTTACCGGCCCAGAAAATAACTAATATCAATCTGGCACAGGAGAGCAAACTCTCCTGTTGAATCAAAACCATATACTTCCTCAAGAACTCTCATCAAGGTACATACAGGAGTTGTCGCCGTCAGGCCGTTGCCCTCGGGTCGACAGCGTCCCCCTTTCTTTCTCATTCTCATACCTTGACCATTTCTCTATCACTTCTTGCATCAAATTTCATTCCTTACCACCCTCTACACCTTCCATAGTACTCTTGGCCTTGAGCACAAAGGCCGAGCACTCTCAGGCAGTCGCCTTTAGTGCCCTTTGAACCACAAGTCTAGACATGCGCTGCATTGCAGTACCCGTAAACCTCCACACTTCTTCGGGTTTGAGAAACTCAAAGGTGGAGTTGTTCGAATCCTTCGGGAACGAAGTGGGTTCTCCCCAGCTCCAGAGCCTGCTCTTCCGAGCACATGCTCTATCTGAAGATGTGGCCGCAAGTAACCCTCATCCCATCTCTCACTGAAAACGCGAAAACTATACATATATAAGCATGGGTTGGGATTTATACAATAGGCCCTAAGGCAACTTGAGCTAGATCTAAAGTTCGAAAACAAACTCGAGGGATCTCATCCTCGAGGGTTATTAATCCGAAAAAGAATTGTTGGCTAAATGGCCCGAGTTAAGTGGGATCAGATAAAACTCCACTTAACTTGTCCTGCACAGGATAAATCAAATGCACAATAGAGTAGCATAAATCAGAGAACGAGTCCTAATCAGACCTGGTAGAAGCTCCAAACGGGTCCATGCGCCTAAGCGGCGAGCTCCTACACCGTACCTACACAATCAGGCTAAAAACTAACGCCCGCATGATGAATCACACATCCTATAGCATGCACACATAATCAAGACAATCACGCATCAATCAACACACATCAACCTATATCAATTCTAGCAAGTCTACTTAGGCTATTTTGCATTAGATTATGATCATTACCTAGTTACCCTAATTAGTTTCTTAGCCTCCATTTTTAACACCACTCAATCAAACAAATTTCACAATTTATCCTTAATCAAATCTACATTTATATATATTATTTCAACACAAAATTCACCAATCCTAGCATGCAATTCTAATAATCAACACTTTCAAATAATTAAGTTAAAATAAATTATACCTCGCGTCATCGAAAATCGGCGACGGCTAGGGTTTCCGTTTCGTGGCTCGAAACTCGAAATTCGGCACCTAGCGGCGTCCGAAGTCCGATCAGATTGGATCAGGTGCGTTCAGTGGATGATCTGGAGAATTTCCCACTAATTCAATTTTTCGGCGGTTCCGGCAGTTTTCCCGCGAGTGTCGGCGGTTTTCCGGCGATGATTCGGGACGGGGCAATCAGGGGGTCTATCGGCACCAGCTCGACAAGCTTGGTCCGATGGTGGTGTCAAACAAAGCAGCCATGCCGGCGATGGCCGTTGGCTGCGACGGCGGCGGCGTGCTCTGATTGGGGTTGTGGTGGGCCTCGACGGCGCTCGGGATGGTGGGGGAAACGTTGGCGACAGCAAGGGGGTGGTCGTCGGGGTCACAGCGGCGGCGGCGCGGCCCGGACGGCGGAAAATCGATCAGGGAGGGCATCGTGGCTTGTGGGGGTGATTCTAGCGTCGTGGCGGCAAAACGGTAGCTGGGGTGGGTTGTGGCGGCACGGCGATGGCACAGCGGGGCGGGGCGGCATTGCTCGGCAGCAGTGCGGCGTTTGCGGCATCGGCGGCAGCACACAACAGTGGTGGCGGCAAGGGTTTGGGGTGAGGAAGGTGTCGGGGAAGAAGAAAATATACTCTAGTGGCAGTTTCGTAATTAAGTATTGACTCGAATCCTACTCGAGTCAAAATAATAACTAGTTCGTAATAAATTTTAAAAAAATCTAGAAAAATATGGAAAAATCCCATAAAATAAAACAAACACAACAATATCCAAATGGAATGCTCTATAATTAATAACCCACCCGAATATAATCCAACACGTCCTAATGCGTTATTCGGCCTAAAACTATTCTACGATCAAATAAAAATAACAATCAATACTATATACCTCCATATACTTGATAACCCATTTTTCATCATCTTTTAGACGTTATCATCGTACACTTGAGCATACATGATCCTCATCGCTCATAAATCACGGCTGGCCTCAACTTAGCTCGCGGTCCATGAAGATGCCTCGACTCGAACCGACTGGTTCACTCCCGTAAAACTCTGACTCGAGTAACGGGTTTTACATGCCTGATGATGGATCTACCAAGATGCCTGATGCTGAGATGATATGGTCAAGAAAATTCATTTCTGACAGCCAAAAAATGCACTTTGAAAACTTCCTGTACAATCTATGCTCTCTCTATGTCCTCAACACAATCCTCAGATGTTGCTCATGTTCTTCCCTGAGTGAAGAGTATACCAGTATGTCATCTACAAAGATGATCACAAACTAGTCCAAGTATGGAATAAACACTTAGTTCATCAAGTCCATAAATGTTGTTAGAGCATTGTTGGTCAATCCAAAAGGCATGACCAAAAATTCGTAGTGTCAATATCTAATCCTAAATGCACTCATCGGGATGTCTTTTGCTCTAATCTTCAATTGGTAATATCCTGACCTTAGATCAATCTTTGAGAAGACGACTGATGTGCTCAATTGGTCAATAAATCATCAATGCGAGGAAGAGGGTATCTATTCTTAATAGTCGCATGGTTTAGAATCATGTGATTGATGCATAAATACATGCTTCCATCCTTCTTCCTCACGAATAACACTAGTGCACCACATGGGTAAACACTCGGTCTGATGAATCCCTGATCTAATAATGTCTCTAACTGTTCCTTGAGTTCCTTGAGCTTAAGAGGTGCCATCCTATATAGAGCTCTACAGATCGGTGTTGTGCCTGACCTCAACTCAATGGTAAAGTCTACTTCTCTATCTGGTGGCAATCCCGTAATCTCCTCTGGGAATACATCAGTGAATTCTCTAACCATTGGAATCTCCTCAATACTCGGCTTGTCCCTTGAACCACTCTGCTTACCTAAAATTAATGCTGTCATTATCAGCTCATTGCCTTTGTCTAGCTGCCTTACTTCATCCTGATGGGATATCCATCATTGTTCTTTATCTTTGCCCTAACCTTGGAAGAAAAAGTTGTGTCTTCTGTGGCGAAAAGTCATTGTCTTTCTTTAGCAATCTACCTTGGTTCTTTGCTTGGACATCCAGTTTGTTCCAAATATCACATCAAATTATTGTAGCTTGGGCAATAACAAATCCACTACAAGTTGTCGCTATTGAATCTCAACAAGGACATTACACGCACACTCACCCATAGCTATCATACTACCAGTGGGAGTGGGCACTAATAGTGAATGTCCTAACTCTTCTATCTTACATCCAATTCTACTTGTGCCCGTGTACAAAATAAATGAGTGTGTGCAACCATAATCAAATAAGACTCGTGTAGGTACAAAGCCTACTAAAAGCATACCTGTCATGACTGTCGTATCCTCAAATACCTCTGCCATAATGGCTGCATACATCCTCACTGGCTGCTATAGTGCTTTGTCAGGAGATGCTACTGGTGGTACCACCTAATTCTGTTCCCTCTAATTCTGAGCTACCAGTGCCTATTGTCTACCCCTCTGATGTCTAGCTTGCACTGCAACCTCTCTAGTTTTATCCCTCCTACTATTGTCTTAGTGGCTGTTGATCTCCGCCTCTCTAGCCTTGACCTTGGCTCTGTTAGCTCCTTCGCCTTTGTTGCTGCTGGGGAGGTGGGAGTGCAAATCTCTGTTGAGGATTTGGAATGTCAACTGCTGGTTCTAGCTAGTTGGACAGGTAGCGGCTTCATGCCCTAGCTGACTATAACTATAGAATACCTTAGTGCCTACTTTGCACTCTACAACTCGATGTCCTGGTTGACCATAACTATAACAAGTGTTTATGCCTACTCTACATTCACCTCCATGATGACATTGATAATTCTGATAGCAAGGTGCTTTGTTTCCCTAAACTTGCCAGTGACTAGTGCATCTATTTGACGTCTTTGTTGTGCTCCGTGCTCTAGGTGATAAGGCCTTGGATGTTGTTGCCTCTGATTAAAATCTCGGTGAGGTCGAGTATCTATAACTCACTTCACCTCTCCTGCAACTCTTATTGCATCATCAAAGGTAGCAAACTTGCTATCTTAATAGGCTATTCTCGTCTCATAATGAAGGCCTTCATAAAAATGCTTTATCCTTTTTCCTTTGGTGGGAACCAAATCCACTATGAATCTTTTCATAGCTCTAAACCTTTTCTTGTCTTGCACCACTGTCATGGGTCCTTGCTTCAATGTCTAGAATTTTTTATCCTTCCTCTCCTTGACATCTGGTGGAAAGTACTTTCAATTGAATTCTGCTCTGAATTTACCCCAAGTGATGTCCTAAGGTTGATGGTTGCCAAATGTGAAATTCTTCACTGAATCCCACCATAATCTAGCTTTTTCTTGGAATGCACCCGTAATGATATGTATTTTGTGCTTCATTGGGCATTTCATACTACCGAACACTCCTATGGTTAATGATATCCACAGGAATGCCATATATGTATCCAACTTCCCAAAGAAAGGTCGTCTTCCATTCTTCACGAACTTGTCATACTGCCACGGTTCAAAATTCCTTTTATTTGTTGATTTGTTAGATCCTTCTCCTAATTCATAATACAGAAATTGTGGTCCTGCACCTGCTGGTACACTGTCATATCCTGCAAGTCCACTTTCACCTATAGTCTACCCGCTACCTGCTACTGTTGGTACATCCAATCCCATTCTTGCCTGAAATGGGGCAAACAGAGGTCTCTGACTGAGGGCCCATGGGAACTGCTGGCTCTCCTCCTGCATCTTCATCCATTGTTGGTATTTTCTCAGCTTGGGTTACTGAAAGGGTTATTTGCCTGAGCTCTCTCTTGAATTCCTCTTGGTTTTGTTGAATATGTATATGAACTTCGGCTAATCTAGCAATCGTTGCATCCCTCTCTTGTTGTCTACTTCTACTATGGTGACTATCATGGTGATTGTCTCAGCGATGGTTGTCACTATGTCAACTAACTGAAACTAGCACACTGGTCTCTTCTAGTGGCATGGTAGTCCTCGTCAACTAGATGTTATGTCACTGTGACCATGGCTAGTGTCACAGGCCCGTTCGTAAGGCCTAATTTTTCACCTCCGAGTCCCTGCCTGTGCGGCGTATTCCCCTCCCTGGGAACACTCAGCCTGTTACTCAACACGCAATAGCGGGAGCCAAGGCCACAAACACTGCACTCGTGTTCGGCCGCCAATACGCACCACCGAGGTTGACCCCTGCACGTCCAGCAGATTCACCCGCTCAGTGTTGCCCCTCAAACAGCACCCTTGATCGATCACCCGTGTTTGGCCACGCACCAACACTTCGACAGCACTCCTGGCTATCGGCACGCCTTGCCGATAGGCTGTTCCAGGAGTCAAACAGCACCACCACCGCGGCACCGCTCGATCGCCCTACCAGCAACACGCCGGGTAGAGATCGTGCCTCTGTCCCTGTTCGTCTCAGCAACCACCGTCGCCTTGTAAACCTCGACCACGACCCGGTACTAAGGTTCCCTGCCTAAAACGTCAGACAACGAACACAACACAGATATACGGGGAAACCCCAACCTTATATTAATCTGTCAATACAAGGAATTACAAGTACTCGACTCCTCTCTCAAGCACTCGCTCGGCTTGTGGACAGCCCCCACAGCCTCGCCCCAATGTACCCAAAATACAAAGGAACTCACACAAGGATTACCTGGCCCGAGTAACCCTCCCAGTTGCCAACACCAGCAACCTCTACAACGTGCACCTTGGATTCAAGCAAGCGTCTGGAATTCCAGCACTACTCCCAGCGCCGGCTGCAGCAACTCCCTCGCTTCTTCCCTCTCCAGGTTGCTCACGTTGCACACCGATCAGCAAGTCTCACCACGAGAACAAGTACCCAATCGGCCCCCTCTTCAGTCCGTCGAAGAGAAGTTACCTTCTCCACGTCTGGCCTAACCCTTATATACTCCCACGAACTGCTGCTCCAAGATAACTCCGAATCTGCCAGCATCTTCAACTCCAGAGATCTGCAAGATCCACCGTGTTCAGCAACCTAGCCCATCTCCCGTCCAGGTTCATCCAACGGCCTTCAAGTTTATCTTCAGCAGTTAGTTGCAACGCCCAATCTGGATAACTGCATATCTTCACCAAGATACTCCAGCAACGTCCAGGAAGCTTATCCCCAAACCGTCGGCTGCACCGCTAGGATCCCGTCTCGATCACCACGGCTCGACCCTAGGCCTTGGTTCAACCTTGCAGCAACTACCGACCAACTGCCAGTAATGGTCCACCGCTGCGTCGCACAAATCTGCACATCGCTACCGATCAGGACCCAGTACCGCACCAAACAGCGGTACCCGCATGTCGCTCATGCCCGCGCCCATGCACCATGCAGCGCTCGCGCACCCGCGCCCGTGCACCCGCTCGCGCGCCCGCACGCGCGCTCGCCCGCACGCTCGCACGCGCTCCGATGCCGCGCGCGCCTGCCCGCGCGCTTCCGCTCGTGTGCGCACACTTGCGCGACGCTCGGCGCGCTCGCTCGCGCGTCGCTCTGCTGCTGCTCCCGGTAGCGTGATCGGTCCAAATACCGATCACCACGCAGCGCCTAGCGCCAGTGCTCGATCACAGCACTCGCTAGCGCACCTCGATACGACCTTGCTGCTTTTGAGGTTTCTTCGAACCCAGACCCGGCATTGCTCGGCACACCATGTACCGACCCAAATGCCGGCACTTGCTGCTGTTCCCGACGCCTTGCTCCACCGGCATGCTCGGTCCTCCAGCAGCGTCGTGCAACTCGGTTTGGACTGCAACATAATCACGGGTTAGCCTTGGTGTGTTGTTTCCACCACTCGGATAACCACTGCTATCCCATTCATGGACGTAGGGAATCCAGGAACAACACCCAAACCCTGGTTCCCGGGACGTCCACGAATCAAGGCTGTAACAGCTAGGACTATCTTGTCTGGGCAATGGAGGGTATGGGGCCCTGATTTGTGTCCTACGAGTCTGTTTCACCATCCTGCTAGTACTCCCTAGTCTAACCTGATCACCTTGTCACACCACGGATTGGCAAGAAAACTCACAAACCAAAAACATTAAGATAGAAAAATACCTGTCGGTACAACTCGGAGTAGCTTTTGAACACATGTAAACTATAATAAATCTACCATCTTAATCAACCAAGAATTAGCTTTAACACCACGACTATAACATGTAGTTTCAGTTCACCCATGAACTGAACTGAAAATGCTATCGGCGATAGAACCATTCCCTAATATGCTTGATTCGATTATGCCAACCCAGAGCTACCCTCGGCTTCTCAAGATGGTGATGCAAGCATACAATGCATGGATGAGATACTTACCTTCTAATGTTGTTTTAGATGTATGCAGTGATATGCAATCAAATATAAAACAAACCAAACAAACAGAAAAAGTTTAAAGAAAATAACTATTTTTAAAACAAAATGGACAAAGTCTCCCCCTAAAAGTACAATAAGGACCACTTGTCAACATCAAGCATTATATATTTATATTAATAAAAAGAGAAAACAGAGTAAAAAACATGACAAATCTCTCAGCATTCCAGTTATGATTTCTTTCTTCATCTTCTTAGCCCAGTCTAGACCCCATTACTCAACCTGTTCATTTCTATTCACAGTTTCATTCACAAGCAAAACATCGTATTCATTCACAGAAATCACATTTATGTTTGCATCATTCAAAAAAATCCACATTCATCATCATCAGTTGCATTCAACAGGTACATGTGTGCTCAATTTCAGTGCTACTCCTTTGCAGTCCCGTCAGCGCTCATTCCTGGCAGTTCTCACCTACATAGATAATAAAGAGCCGTTAGTTAAGAGCATTACCAGTTTAGAAATAACTAATAACAAACTAACACAGGGAGAGTCGGATCAACCTCGCGCGACAGTATGCCCTTTCGATCTCATCTCATTTATTCGCCACTTTAAACTATCCCTTGCGAGGGAAAATCAATCTCTGTCCTTTTAGCCCTTTACATCCTCCCTATCACTCGTGGTCTTGAGTACAGAAGCCAAGTAATCTCAAGTATACGCTTTCATTACCCTTTGAAACCACAATTCTAAATATGCGCTACACAGCAATACCTGTAAACCTATAAATTTTTCTGGGTTTGAGGAACTCAAAGGTGGAGTTATCAGGATCCCTCAGGAATTGAACGGATACTCACCAATATAATAGGCCCGAAGGCATTGTGATATGGATCTAAGTTTTCAAAAACAAACTCCAGGGATCTCATCCTCAAGGGTTGTTAATCTGAAAATCTCATATGACTAAGTGGCCCGTGTGGAGTGGGATACAATAAATCCACCACTCAATACGTTCACTTACGTATTAAAACAAAACATGATAGAGTATAGAAGTCAAATCAAAAGCGAATCCTAAACGGACCTCGTAGAAGCTCCAATTGTGTCCACGTGCTTAGGCGGTGAGCTCCTACTCCATACCTACACATCAAACTAAATGCTAACTCCTGCTTATGATATGCTAACGCCTGCTTATGATGCATTCACACATCTTATAGCATACACACATCAAGACACACGCACATCAATCATATATCAATCCTGTGAGATCCCTCAACTTAGTCCCACATCTAATACCTACTGGGAGAAGATCGTGTTTATAAGTGAGAATGGACTATAGATCTTTAACTTGGGTTAACCATTTTAAAGAAATGACTTAGGCCCATTACGTTGCACTTTGGGCCGGGTCGTTACAGGTGGTATCAGAGCAACCCTGGTTACGTGTTAGATGGTGGGCAAGACTAGGGACGTTGGCTAGGTTGCCGGTCACCGGCCAGAAAGGTCATGGGATGGGGCTAGCAACGGGCCAAGTATAGGCATTTGGGGACGAAATTTCCTAAGGTGGGTGGATTGTGAGATCCCTCAACTTATTCCTACATCTAATACCTACTGGGAGAAGATCCTGTTATAAGTGAGAATGGACTATAGATCTTTAACTTGGGTTAACCATTTTAAAGAAATGACTTGGGCTCATTACGTTGCACTTTGGGCCGGGTCGTTACAAATCCATATAAGATTTCCTATGCTACGTTGCATTAGATTACAATGCTTGCTTAATTTACTTAATTAATTCCTTAGCGTTCATTTTAAGACGATTCAATTAAGCAATCCATATTTTAATTACAATAAAATAATTAACAGGTCAATCCATCAATGCTAGCATGTTGTGCTATTAATTGTCACCTTTAAGAAATTAATTCGGAGTTAATTATAACTTGCGTCGTTGGCAATTGGCGACAACTACGGTTATGTCATGTAGCTCAAGACTCAAATTCGGTACCCGGTGGCGGCTGAAGTTAATGAATTTAGCGGAAGATCTAGAAAATTTCAACAAATCAGGTTTTTCGGCAGCTTTTGGCTATTTTCTAATTGTTGAGGTGGTTTTTCGACAACTTTTTGGCTGTTTTGTGGCAACTTTTTGGCGAGAAAATCGGGCTATGGGTCGACAATGGCTTGGCGAGCTAAAGTAGATGGTGGTGGTGGTGAGGGTGGCAATGGCGGTGTTGACCGCCATGTTGGCAATGAGTCGGCTGGGGTCAGTCAGCTTGTCCGATCGGCCGTTGGGTGCGGGGGAAAGGTCATCTAGGTCGAGGGCAAGGGCATTGGCTGCACGCCAACGAGGAGCAGTGCAGACAATTGCGAATCGACGACGGGACGAGTTGCTTGATCACGTGGCTCCTGTGCGTTGCGGAGGTCAAGCAGCGGTTGGGGATGCTCGAGATGGCACGGCGACGACATAAAGGTAGTTGGTGGAGTCGATCGGCGGCCGTACGATGGCTAGAGGTGACGTCGATGGTGAGGATGGGGTGATGTCGAGGGTTAGGGAAGGGATGGTGTCGGGGTGAGGGTAGCGGGTAATCTCATAAATAAAACTTGATACGTCTCTGACTCGAGTTAAAAATAATAACTAACTCGTAATAAATCCTAAAAAAACCTAGAAAAAGAAGAAAAATCTAATAAAATATAGTACACACTATAACGTTAACAATAACATGTTATATAATTAGTAACCTACCTAAACTACTCTATAACTCATCCTAATGAGTTATTCAACCCAATGATAATTCTACAATAAAATATATATAAAAATAACGGCATGCTATTTTATACTCCGATAACTCATTTTTCTTTTCTTTTTCCTGATGTTATTATCATATACTAAGAGACAATTGACCCTCATCGCTCATAACATATAGCTTGCATTGACTTAGTACGCAATTAAAGAAACTAACTCGACTCGAACTGACGGTTCGATCTAATTAGTTCACTAATATAAAACTCCTCGTGTCGTAGATTTTACACCACCGGCCGTGGCGCATGGGGACATTATATATATATTTTTGCTTACAATTGGCAAGGGTACGTGGGGGCAGTTTTGTCCAAAATCATGTTGCAAGCCTAAATCTGAAATTAAAATATATTTATCTCTAATATGTCAAATTAATAATTGTCGGCACTGATGTGTAAAAAACTCGTCAGTCTGTAGACTCTAAAAGTTTCCTAAATTAACCTCATTTATTGTTTTTGAGTCAATAACTTCCAGAATTTTTAAGATATATATATATATATATATATATAATATATGATGCTTCTAAATCAGCTTAGAATGCACCTCGAGTACTGGACTCCACTGTTCCATGACGTACCGACTCAAATTTATTGAGTGAAATTCAAGTTTTAGTTTTTAAACTATGCTTGGAAATGGCGTACTAATATTTTTAGTTTGGATAGGAGGCGTCCGAATGCTTGTGGCTGCAGGATGAATTGGAGGTCACATCTAATCTCAATTGCCTAGCTCAACTTGTGGCTGCGGTCTCCGCGCCAAAGTTTTTGAAGACATGTTGTGTGAACTAGATAAATATATTATTAAGAGATTAAGGGTGTATTTGGGTGTCTTCAAATTATACAAAATAAATATAAAATTTGGAGGTAAAATTTTTTTGTGTTTGTATGTCCGAAAGTTTAGTCAAAAAAAATTTTATTTTCAGTCAAAATAAATTTATATAGTTTTGCAAAATAATATTTTTTTGTAAAAAAATAGAAATTTTTTAGAAAACATGTATGAAAAAATTTTAAATTTAAATTTTATTTTTACTGTCCAAATTTGGAAGACAAATTTTTTAAATTTTTATATCGTATCAATTTATTGTATTTCTATTTATTATAATTTCTATTAGTATTATTTTTATGTCAATAAAATAGACCCCAAAAAGTAAAAGTAAAAATGAGCTTGGCTGATGATGGGAGTGACGTGGAAGGTGATGATCGACATGGCTACTCTTTCTTGATGTTGCTAACGAAATGACATAAAATTGACTCCACATTCTTCCCAGCCTAGGGAAGTGGGATAAGAATATTGGGTAAGAAAAGTTTTAAAACAAAAGTTATAAAACCCAATTTTGTCAACGTGACCCGTGAGCAAAATAAGATGCCATTAAATGCTCATAAAAGATGGTACGCCAGCATAAAAATTCTTATCCTGTGGAAACCTTAACATGACATATGAACATTTTTTAAATTTTCTCTTCGAAATTTTTTATTTATGGGTCTATAAATTGGTTTGCCATGAAAAAATATGAAATTTATGAAATTTTTACTATAATTTATAAAAATATTAATTATGATATAAATATAGATGTAAAATCTCTTAAATTTTTTCCTTTTTACTTCTCTTTTCAATTTAATAAAAATTGTATTTGTGATGAAATTTCCAGTGGGGTCTATTGCTATAAATCTTGCATTATACTATAAAACACGTTAAATATTGATCTTTTTAAAAGAAAGGTCAATATTTTTGCTATAAATTATCATATATATATTTTATATATTTTTATTTTTTCATGAGTACTTATCAAGTGGAGTTAAAGTAATTTAAAATTTGATGTTCACGAAATTAAGGTCCAAATTTTGTGTTGATGCCATGTTTTACCTAATTATGAGGACGTTGGTAATGTTTTTAGACATCCCTTGAGTGCCAGACCTAAATATCAGTATATAAGTAATGTTTATATTAATGAACATTTAAGGATAAGATGATCGTGTATATGCAATGTCATGCGTGTATATGTTATAGATAGATCCAAATTTTCTTTTCATTATATTTAATTTTAAGTTTTTTAACTTCTTTTATATCTATTATATACTATATTAGGATGAATATCTTTGCTTTCATTGTGTTTCAGCTGCTTCCTCACACGTGGTTAATTCTGGCCCCATGGTTAATTCTTTCTCTACAAATCCCTCTTCTTCCTCTCCTATTCGCTCAAAACTCTTTGCTAATGATTTTAGCCTACTTGCCCAAAACTCTCTCCTTACACCCCTCCTTGCCTAAAACTTTCATGTCCCTCTCTTATCTTATACAGGTCATGTCCCTCCTCCCCTCTTAATCTTTTCGGGTCCCTACTGTGCCTCTTAGGGAGGGTTTAGCATGGTATAACATATAATAAAATAAAACCTTCTTTCCACAAAGTCTAGACATCTACCTCAACCATGAACTCCTTCTTCTTCACCACTCATTCAATTTGGTAGACTCTATTTTATAAATAGCTGTTTTTAAATTTTGTTATCTACCTTTGTGATCTAATGTGCTTTGATCGATCCACAAGGTTCGGTGCTCTTTTTTAAAACAAAATATTTAGGTTGTTGGGGAAGAGTTTCTTGATGTGGTTGTCGATTTATGAAAGATTGAATTAAATATTCATTACATTATTTAGGATTCATGAGTTTGTTGAATCTAAGTGGTTATGTGCTGCCAGCACTTTGAACTGTGAACAGTATCTTGAATTTTATTTTTTACTAATTGCTTCCTTTCCTAAATCATGACTAATTGTGTTTATATGAAAATTTGTGGATGATGCTTAATTCTTTGATCCTTTAGACGAACTTCATAGAGTGTGTTTGCATTAATTTAGCTCTATTATTGTTTATTTTAAATAGGACTGAGTTAGGTTGTAAAACTTGATTAGTCGGTTTGGTGTTTTTGCGATCGGTTTGGCCTGGCTTGACTCGGTTAGCATTCAGCCGATCCAATTTGATCGAATTGGCTCTAAGTGGGTCCCGGTGTGTTGTTGTAAACTTGGGTATTGGGTGCATCCATAGTTGAGTTTCCTCTAGTCGGCCTCCAATTGTCGAGTTGTGGAGTGGTATCGCATGCATCCTCAGCATACCCTCTAACCCTAAGTGTGTCTTTGTAGCCTTCCCCATTTAGCCCCAACTCTTTCCCCCTTATCTCCCCTTTGTCTCTCTTCTCATCGCCTTGGGGTGGCCCCAAGGCCACCATCTTGGCATGCGTATAGTGTGCCATGCTTAGCGATCCGTGAGCTTAAGTGTGAGATCCCTCAACTTAGTCCCACATCTAATACCTACTGGGAGAAGATCCTGTTTATAAGTGAGAATGGACTAGAGATCTTTAACTTCCAGGGTACCCATTTAAAGAAATGACTTAGCCCATGACGTTGCACTTTGGGCTGGGTCATTACAAATGGTATCAGAGCCGATCTGGTTCCGTGTTAGATGGTGGGATAGACTAGGGACGTTGGTTAGGCTGCCGGTCACGGGCCAAAAAGGTCGTGGGCTGGGGTTAGCAATGGGCCAAAACTAGAAACGTTAGCCAGGCTGCCAGTCACGGGCCAGAAAGGACGCTGGGCTGGGGCTAACAACGGGCCAAGAATAGGCATTTCAGGGATGAAATTTCCTAAGGTGGGTGGATTGTGAGATCCCTCAACTTAGTCCCACATCTAATACCTACTGGGAGAAGATCCTGTTTATAAGTGGGAATGGACTATAGATCTTTAACTTTCGGGGTACCCATTTTAAAGAAATGACTTAGCCCATTACGTTGCACTTTGGGCTGAGTCGTTACAAATGGTATCAGAGCCGACCTGGTTCCGTGTTAGATGGTGGGATGGACTAGGGACGTTGGCTAGGTTGCCGGTCACGGGCCAAAAAGGTCATGGGCTGGGGTTAGCAACGGGCCAAGACTAGAAACATTGGCTAGGCTGCTGGTCATGGGCCAGAAAGGACGTGGGCTGGGGCTAGCAACGGGCCAAGAATAGGCATTTCGGGGACGAAATTTCCTAAGGTGGGTGGATTGTGAGATCCCTCAACTTAGTCCCACATCTAATACCTACTGGGAGAAGATCCTGTTCATAAGTGGGAATGGACGAGAGATCTTTAACTTCCAGGGTACCCGTTTTAAAGAGATGACTTAGCCCATTACGTTGCACTTTGGGCTGGGTCGTTACAAATAGTATCAGAGCCGACCTGGTTTCGTGTTAGATGGTGGGCTGGATTAGGGACGTTGGCTAGGCTGCCGGTCACGGGCCAGAAAGGTCGTGGGCTGGGGCTAGCAACAGGCCAAGTATAGGCATTTCGGGGACGAAATTTCCTAAGGTGGGTGGATTGTGAGATCCCTCAACTTAGTCCCACATCTAATACCTACTGGGAGAAGATCTTGTTTATAAGTGGGAATGGACTAGAGATCTTTAACTTCTGGGGTACCCATTTTAAAGAAATGACTTAGCCCATTACGTTGCACTTTGGGCTGGGTCATTACATTAAGCATAGATCAATTTTTTTTATATAAACCCTAGCTACCTCTACCCAAACCCCTTCTCTCTTCTCCTCTTCTCCTCCTCCGTCCTCGGACACCACCACTCTCCCTTCTTCTCCCTTTCCCCCTATCTTTTCCCTTCTTTCTTCCTCCCTTTCTCCCTGCTCCCCACTTTCTTCGCCCTTCTCTTCCTCATCTTTTGGGTATGTTTTTCTCCTCTTTTCTTTGGTTGTTTTACATGTTTTGCATTGTTTCTATCGAGATCTTCATAGTATCATGTAGATCATATCTGTAAAACCCAAGCTTCGGGTTAGGGTTTTACCCAATTGTTGCCTTGCCAGGTTTGGGGCAAATCTCGAGTTGGTTCAAGTAAGTTCACCATTCAGACCATGAGTACGGGGCCTAGATGATTGTATGAGCATGTTATGGAGGCTGAGTGTGCCTGATATATGGATGATAACTTCATTTATGCAATCACAAAGCATGGGTTATCAGTGTGTAGTTGAGGCATACAGAATTTTTAGGGCAAGATTTAGGCTATTGTAATGTTTAGTATCTGTTTGGCCTTCTGCAGGTATCTCATTTAGATGTACCTTAGGACATTCGAACTACTGAATTGTCTTTGTGGGCCTAGTTTGATTTGATTCTCGGATGTTCACCCAGTTGACAATAAGGTTTCGAGGCCCATTTAGTTTCCTCGCCTTGATTTCTGTCTCTAGAGTCTTAGTTAGGCTTCGAATTAGTTTTAACTTTTCTCGGCATCTTTCTAAACTTTCCAACATATATATATATATATATATATATATATATATATATATTGTATATTCTCTACGTGGAACCCACTAGGTCCATGAGTTGCCAGGCATTCATATCGTGCCACGTGACAAGATCAGGTTTGGCCACAGCAGCCATAGCATTGGCCACCAATTTTTAAGGAGATTTCTCCCCCATTTTTTGATGATTTTCAGCCCCTAGTGCCACCACCATTTTGGGCCGCTACCGGCAAGACTCCAGACCACCTGATAGGCACCATCGTGACCACCTCGTGGCTGGCTATGTAAAACCCGTGACTCGAGTAAAGTTTTTATAGTCAGAACTGATTGGTTTGAGTGTTATTTTCAATCGAGTCAATTTCACAACACTTGTACCGAATCAAGGCCGGTTGTGTGTTATGAACCATGAGAGTCATGTGTGCCCATGTATATGATGATAATGTCTGTAAGACATTAGCAGAATGAGTTATCAGAATATGTGAGAGTACGCCAGATTTTCTTTCTTTTTAATTAGATCGTAGAGTTATTTTTAGGCTGAATAACGTATTAGGATACGTTACGGGTAGTTTGGGTGGGTTATTATTTACAGAGTGTGTCATTGTAATGTTGTGATGTGTATTATGTTTTATGGGATTTTTTCATGTTTTTCTAGATTTTGTTTTACAATTATTATGACTTAGTATTATTTTTCTCAAATCGGACTCGAGTCAAGTTTTAATTACGCGATAACCATACATTTTCTCCCCCGACCACATATTTTTCTCCACTGACGACTTGTTTTCTCCCCCGACCACTCATTTTCTTCCCCCGACACCTTACGAGATGACTCCTTACCTTCTTCCCAACCACTCATTTTCCCCCGACATCTATTTATTCCAAACCTCCAACGCCGTCACCATTCAGCCGCCATTATCCTCACCACCCAACTCCCTTCTCCTTTTTCTCCCTTCCCTCTCCCCCATGATCCTCACTCGAGTTGCCTACAACCTCGTCGTCGTCTCCGTGTGACTGACGATTAGGTATAGAATTTTATTCGATTTTATTTGATAGCGAAGTGTTTTATGATTTTATTGTGATGCAAATGGTGTGATTGTAAATATGTGTTGGTTTAAATTTAAATGCTTGTTAACAGATGATAATAATGAATTAGAATTTGAATTTAAATGCGTGTAAATAGATGTTGTTTTGTAATGGATTGATGAGGAGTGTGGTATTCATTCATTATACTGGGCATTAGTATTTAGTCTTGTTGTGTATGTATGGAGTAGAAGCTCACTGCCTAGGCACAAGGACACGCACAAAGCTTCTACCAGAGAAATAAGAAAACTGACTCACATCTACCATGAGCGGTTGTACGTGCCAGTCATAGCGGGCTGTTCCAATCCTGAGAGATCTTGACAACTCCCATTTTGAGTTATTCACACTTGGAGAAATGTGGAGGTTTATGAGCACTATTTAGTACAGGGTATGCCTAGACTTATTATAAAACCCGTGACTCGAGTCAGGGTTTTACGTTACCGAACCAGTTGGTTCGACCGTTGGTTCGAGTCGAGTCAGTTTCATGAACCGCGTGCTGAGTCGAGACCAGCCATGAGTTATGAGCGATGAGAGTCAGGTGTACCTGAATATATGATGATAACGTCGAGAAGATGGTGAGATATGAGTTATCAGAATATATGAAAGTATGCAGTATTTTTTTCTTTTTATATGTTTGATCATACAAATAGTTTTAGGCCGAATAACGCGTTAGGACGCGCGGGATTATATTTGGGTGGGTTATTAGTTATAGAGCATGCCATTTGGATGTTGTTGTGTTTGTTTTATTTTATGGAATTTTTCCATATTTTTCTAGATTTTTTAGAATTTATTACGAACTAGTTATTATTTTGACTTGAGTAGGAATCGAGTCAATACTTATTTACGAAACTGTCATTGAGGGTATTTTTATCCCTCCCGTCCTTCTTCACCCAAACCCCCGCCGCCTCTCGTGCTCGTCGCCCCGCCTTGCTGTGCCGTCGCCGTGCCACCATGACCAACCCCGGCCAGCAATCGCCTGCCAGCGCGCCGCCGCGACTTCGTGAAGCCGCCTCGGCTATCGCCACTCCGAGCCTGATTCCGCCGCTGTTCGGGCCCACCATCGCCGCTGTGACCCCAACGACCACCCCCTCGCTGTCGCCGACATTTCCCCCACCATCCCGAGCGCCGTCGAGGCCGGCCGTAGCCCCGATCGGAGCAAACCGCTGCCGCCGCCCGTTTTCAACGCCGCTGCCGACGGCCATCGCCACCCCGGCTGCTTTGTTTGACACCGCCATTGGACCGAGCCCGTCGAGCTGGTGCCGATAGACCCCCTAATTGCCCCGTCCCGAATCATCACCGGAAAACCGCCGATACTTGCCGGAAAACTGCCGGAACCGCCGGAAATTGGATTCGTGGGAAATTCGCTGGATCATCCGCCGAACGCACCCGATCCAATCTGATCGGACTTCGGACACCGCTAGGTGCCGAATTCGAGTTTCGAGCCACGAAACGGAAACCCTAGCCGTCGCCGATTTTCGACGACGCGAGGTATAATTTATTTTAATTTAATTATTTAAAAATATTGATTATTAGAATTGCATGCCAGGATTTGTGTGTGTGTTATAAATATATATTTAAATGTAGGTTTGATTAAGAATAGAAATATGAAATTATTTGGTTGAGTGGTGTTAAAAATGGAGGCTAAGAAACAAATTAGGGTAACTAGGTAATGATCATGATCTAATGCAAATTAGCCTAAGTAGGCTTGTTAGAATTGATATAGGTTGATGTGTGTTGATTGATGCGTGATTGTGTTGATTGTGTGTGAATGTTATAGGATGTGTGATTCATCATGCGGACGTTAGTTTTTAGCTTGATTTGTAGGTATGGTGTAGGAGCTCGCCGCCTAGGTGCGTGGACCCGTTTGGCGCTTCTACCAGGTCCGTTTAGGACTCGTTCTCTGTTTTACGCTATTCCATTGTGTATTTGATTTATCATGTGCAGGATGAGTTAAGTGGCATTTTATCGGATCCCACTTAACTCTAAGGCATTTTATCGGATCCCACTTAACTCATCTGCCCTCGGTGTCTCAAGATGGAGATGCAAACATGAAATGCATGGATGGGATGCGTGGGTTCTAACGTTGTCCTACATGCATGCTATGATGTACAAGCGAAAGCAAAACAAAATAATAAATGAGAAACCAAAAGAAAATATATACTATTTTATAAAAATACGGTAACACATACTAATCTACCATGACATTCAACCATTTTCTCATTCATTTTTACCTGAGCCGAGTCTGAACTCCAAGGCTCCCTACTCATTCATATTTATTAGTTCGTTTCATAACAAGTAATTCACTCAAGCAAACACATCAAAATTATCATTCACATAACAATAACACACCATCATTATACGTTACACGCGGCAGGTACATGTGTGCGCGGTTCCGTGTTGCTCCTCCGCAGTCCTGATAGCTTTCATCGCTCGCATTCCTCACCTACATATATATAGAAAAACCGTCAATAACGAGTGTTACCGGCCCGGAAAGTAAGTAATATCAATCTGGCACAGGAGAGCAAACTCTCCTGTTGAATCAAAACCATATAGTTCCTCAAGAACTCTCATCAGGGCACATACAGGAGCCGTCGCCCTCGGGTTGACAGCGTCCCCTATCTTTCACATTCTCATACCTCGGCCATTTCTCTATCGCTTCTCGCATCAAATCTCATTCCTTTCCACCCTCTGCACCTTCCATATTACTCCTGGCCTTGAGCACGAAGGCCGAGTACTCTCAGGCAGTCGCCTTCAGTACCCTTTGAAACCACAAGTCTAGACATGCGCTGCAATGGAGTACCCGTGAACCTCCACGCTTCTCCGGGTTTGAGGAACTCAAAGGTGGAGTTGTCAGGATCCCTCGGGAATGAAACGGCCCGCACACCATTCCAGAGCCCACTATGGACACACACGTGCCCGCTCGCGTAGCACGGTAGTCGGATTTCCCTCATTCAATCTCTCACTGAAAACGTGAAAACTATGCATATATAAAGTTCTGGGTTGGGATTTATACAATAGGCCCAAAGGCAACGTGAGCTGGATCTGAAGTTCGAAAACAAACTCGAGGGATCTCATCCTCAAGGGTTATTAATCCTAGACTTGTGGTTCAAAGGGTACTTAAGGCGATTGCTTGAGAGTATTTGGTCTTCGTGCTCAAGGCCAGGAGAATTATGGAGGAAAAGAAAGGGCTTAGGATATACTAGTAGTCCCAAAGGACCAGAAAATGAAATGAGAAAATGTCGAGAGAGGCATCAGCAGTAGCAAAGTAGTCAATTCAGGATAATACCGGGTTTGTAGCCCAATGGCTCCTTAGTAGGTGCCCTTTAGAGAGTTAACGAGGAGTATATGAATGTTTTCCTTCATTTGAGAGTTTTCTCCTATAGCTAGTTTGATATTAGTTATATTTTTGGACCGGTAATATTTGTTACTGACATGCTTTTATAATATATGTAGGTGATGATCATGAGTAGGATGAGCTAACCTGGATGGAGGAGCAGTGATGTCTCTTGCATACACACATGTCAAATGATAGCATGTTTAATATTTTGAGGATGATGTAATGAAATGCAATACATGATGATGTGGTGTGATATGGTGTATAACAAATGATGGCATGTTAATAAATATGTTAATAAATATGTTTAGACATTGAATAAGTATGTTAACAATTAATATTTTGCTAATGATGGCATGTTAATAAATATGTTTAGACATTGAATAAGTACAACAAATAAGTTAAGACCTAGAATTGATGAGAAATGTGAATATAATGCACAAGTGGGTTGAGACTCGAACTTTAGAATGATTATACATTAGATTAGAAAGTCGTGTGAATGAAAATGCATGATTCAGACACACACACACATGTATACATGTTGATTTGACAGGGTTGCCCTTAATTGCACTTTTAGGGGAGACTCAGTCCATCTTCTTTTACTAATCTTATCGATTTTCATCTTAATTATTTGGTATGTGAATTAGTTGACATGTCATCCATGTAGTAGCATGTTAGGGTTATTTTTGTGCATTCATCTGTGCTTAGCGATTGACAACTTCCATCTTGAGATGCCGAGAGTAGATCTGCAGGAGTTGGGTTTGGGTTAGCCAACCAAACTTGGACCAGTGACATTCTGGTTTGGTTCCCGAGCATGAATCGGAATTAGGGTGTTACAATTTTTGGTATTAGAGAAAACTCTCTGTTGATTCAGTTGGAATATATTTTCATACATGATGTGTGTGCAAAGATAGCTCCAAGGCTAGCTGGCAGGTATTTATTTCTGTCCTTGTTGCCTTTGATTTACAGATTTTTCACCAATGGGTAGTGTGGCATTATTTTTAGGATTTGATTAGTAAGGGTAATCATGGTAAGAACTCAAGATACACAGAACAGGGCTCCATCACCTCCTTCTCCCAGACAAGCTAGCCCTATACTCATGTCCATAGCAAGATGATGTCTAGCCGATCTAGAGCCACAACACCACCATGCAATCCCAGTTAGCTAGGCTCAGTAAGCTGTTGTAATGGGATCCATCGTAGTGGAAGTAGTTGCAGCGTTAGAAGCCGCTAGACCGAAATGGAGGCTGCTATTGCACGGTTGGCAGAGGTAGAAATGTAGATGCAACAAAGTCAGGAGGAATTCAGAACAAAACTACGACAAATAGCTCTTGAAGTAGCACAAACAAAGAAGAAATTAGTTGTGGATGATGAGTCATGAGGGGAGCCTGCAGTCCCCATGGGCCCTCTGTCACTGCCTCCTCCTCCATCTCTACATCAAGGGACCACTCCTACAACAATTCCATCGGTCACTCTACTTCAAGTAGGATGGGGTACAAGCGTAGTGAACTTGCAGGAAATGATACTGGACAGATAAGCACCCAAGGGTTTGGTAATACTCCAATAGGGGCAGTATCACCATGTCTGTAATTCGAGATTGGAGAAGGATCAAACAAATCGGTAGGTGGTAGAAATCTCGGATTGTGGCAGTGTGAGTAGTTTGTGAAGAATGGAGAGCGCCCATTTATAGGAAATCTAGATGCAGAAGAAGCTTTCTTGTTGATTTTATCAGTTGATAGCATATTAAGAAGTATGGCATGTTTGATGGAGCATTACGTACAGATTATTGTGGGAGCATTACATGATGAGGCTAGAGTATGGTGGGATTCAGTCATGGCCTCTATATTTACAGGTGGCAACCTCAGGATGTGACATGGGATGAATTCAAAGCTAAGTTTGATGGAAATTATTTTCCATCTAATATAAGGAAGAGGAAAGAAAGTGACTTTCAAACACTTAGACAGGGACCCATGAGTGTGGCACAGTATGAAGCCTGATTTAGAGCATTGGAAAGATTTGCATCGGATTTAGTGCTGACGGAAGAACCAACAGTCGAGCGCTTTTATGTAGGTCTACACAATGAGATTTGTCTAGCATTGATTGAAAAGAGATTTGCCACTTTTGGGGATGAAGTGCGAGCCGCAAGTGAAGCTAAGCGAATCTTGGCTATTCAACCCTCATAGACTATGATCAGAGACAACAACACCCACAACAATATCAATCGGATCAAGGGACACAACAAAGGCATAGGATAGATGCTCCAGCTTCAATGAGAACCATGGATGGACAAGTTTAGGAAAACAGAAACACAACATGTCAGAATTGTGGACACCGTCATGGAGGAATTTGTAGAGCGGGTATATACGCATGCTTTAGATGTGGTCAACCGGGACATCGGGCAATAGAATGTTTGACTGCACAGTGACAATAGCCAACCCTTCTGGCACAGCCATAAAAACTAATGCTTCCAGCTACCCCATTGCAATAGCAAAGAGGCCACCAGAACCATGGGCAGGGATAGAAAAACAGTGGTCAGCAATCATCGAGACAACAACAAAGGGGTCTGAATCAGAGAGGAATAATGGCTGCCATGATAGGACAAGAACAAACAACTTTGGACCAAAGAGGAATACAGATAACACCACCGGTAGACTTGTCCACTTCAGCACCACCATGGGCAATGAAGATCAACATAGCGACAATTGCTAAAGCACTGAAGGATACGACATACATGGAAGGTATGCACTCCACTTACGATTCAGTAGATAGCTATGAGAGTAAAGCGACATTGATTTAAAATTTCAAGGACAAAATTTTTATAAGGAGGGAAGGTTGTAAACCCGTGACTCGAGTCAAGAATTTATAGTCAGCACCGGTCGGTTTGACTATTATTTTCAATCAGGTTAATTTCAAAACACACGTACCGAGCCGAAGCCGATCGTGTGTTATGAACCATGAGAGTCATGTGTGCCCAAGTAAATGATGATAACGTAAGTAAGATAGCAGCAGAATGAGTTATCAAAATATATAAAATATGCCATATTTTAATTATTTATTTTAATTAGATCATAGAATTTTTTTAAGCCGAACAACGCATTAGCAGGCATTACGGATAGTTTTGGTCGGTTATTACTTATAAAGCATGTCATTATAATGTTGTGATGTGTATTATGTTTTATGAGATTTTTTCTTTTTTTTGGATTTTTTTAGAATTATTATGAATTAGTATTATTTTTCTAGAGTCGGACTCTAGTCAAGTTTTAGTTAAGAGATGACCACTCGTTTTTCTCCCCAACCACTCATTTTTCTCCTTGACCACTTGTTCTTCTCTCTGACCACTTATTTTCTCCCCCGCCCACGCGTTTTCTTCCCCGACACCTTATTAGATGACTCCTGATCTTCCCGACCACTCGTTTTCCCCTCGACACCTATTTATTCCAAACCTCCAACACCGTCACCATGCAGTCACCACCATCCTCCTCACCCAACTCCCCTCTCCTTTTTCTCCCTTCCCTCTCCCCCGCGATCCTCACTCGAGCCGCCCACAAACTTGTCACCGTCGCTGCGTGACTGACAATTAGGTATAGAATTTTATCTGATTTTATTTGATAATGAATTATTTTATGATTTTATTGTGATGCAAATGGTGTGATTGTAAATAGGTGTTGTTTTATTTTTAAATGCATGTTAATGGATGATAATAGTGAATTAGAGTTTGAATTTAAATGCATGTAAATTGCTATTGTCTCGTATGGATTTATGAGGAGTGTAGCATTCATGCATTATGATGGGCATTTATATTTAGTCTTATTGTATAGGTACGGAGTAGAAGCTCACCACCTAGGCACAAGGACATGCTCAGAGCTTCTACCAAGTCTATTTAGGACTCGTTTCTTGTTTTATACTCTATTCTATTATGTATTCTTTTGTTACTTGCAAGATGAGTTAAGGGGTATTTTATTAGATCCAATTTAACCCGGGCCATTTAATCAACTAGTTTTGCAGATTAGTAAACCTTGAAGATGAAATCCCTTGGGTATGTTTTCGAAAACAAGATCCACCACAATTTGCCTTCAGGCCTATTATATAAATCCCTTCCTAGACCTATATATAGTTTTATCGAGTTTACAGTGAGATGAGAGATGGGAAAACTGACTTGCACATACCATGAGTAGCTGCACGTGCTAGTGAAAGAAAGCTCTGGATTAGTGATGGGTTGTTCCAATCCCGGAGGATCCTAACAACTCCCATTTTGAGTTCCACACACCTGAAGAAACGTGGAGGTTTACGTGTATTGTTTAGTATAGCACATGTTTGGACTTGTGGTTCAAAGGGTATTAAAGGCAACTGCTTGAGAGTACTCGGTGTTCGTGCTCAAGGCTAGGAAAATTTTGGAGGAAAGGAGAGGGCATAGGATATACTAGTAGTCCCCAGGGACCAGAAAATAAAATAAGAAAATGCTGAGAGAGGCATCACTAGTAGCAGAATAATCCGTTTAGGATGCTACCGGGTCTGCAACCCAGTGGCTCCTCAGTAGGTGCCCTTTAGAGAGTTCACAAGAAGTATATAAATGTTTTTCTTCATATGAGAGTTTGCCCTCATAGCTAGTTTGATATTAGTTATATTTGGGGACCAATAATAATTGTTACTGACGTGTTTTTATATTATATGTAGGTGATGATTATGAGTAGGATGGGCAAGCCTGGTCGGAGGAGCAATGATGTCTCTTACATACATACATGTTAGATGATATTTAATATTTTGAGGATGATGTAATGAAATGCAATACATGATGATGAGGTGTGGTATCATCTATGCTACAGTAGAAAGATTGCTAACGATGACATTTTAATAAATATGTTGAGACATTGAATAAGTACAACAAGTAAGTCATGACCCAAAATTGATGAGAAATGTGAATAAAATGCACATGTGGGTCTTGAACCAAGCTTCAGAATAATTATACTACAGATTAGAACGTTGTGTGAATGAAAGTGTATTATATATATATATATATCATACATGTTCATTCACTGCTCCTTAATATGCATGTATACATGTTGATTCGACAGGGTGACCTTTAATTGCACTTTCAGGGGAGACTCAGACCATTTTATTTTACGAATCTTATTGATTTTCATCGTAATTATTTGGTATGTGAATTGGTTTACATGTCATTCATGTAGTAGCATGTTAGGGTTACTTTTGTGCATTCAACCATGTATAGCAATTGACATTTTCCATCTTAAGACGCCGAGAGTAGATCCACAAGAGTTGGGTTCGGGTTAGCCAATCTAACCGGGACAAGTGACATCCCGGTTTGGTTCCCGAGCATGAACTAGATTTGGGGTCTTACAGGCTATCGTTCATGACCCACGTACAGCTCCAATGCCGCCGCTGGCATCGACAATTTGTTCATAGCTTTCCACCACCGCTGTTGTCTTTTGGGCTTTTTTAGCACAAACGAGCCTCCTCCGGTAACACTGACGACCCTGATAGCTTCCCCTTGCAGAGGCCGAGATTTTGAGACCACTTCCAAACTCCACTATGGCTGCGATCGCCACCAGCAACTCCTACATTCCTGGAGGCATTGGCCTTTTCTTCATTTTCCAGCCATTTTCCGGCTAATCACTTGTGGGATAGTGTTGGCCATCACCCTAGACATATTCCTCACTCGATAACCAACATCACCCTAGACATATTCCTCACTCGATCGTCACCACGACTCCACCTAACCCGACAGCAATTCCTCCTCTTCATTGCCGCTTTCTAGCCAACCGACGGTTGGACTCCATCGATCACAATCACACTCCTCGTCAAGCAACAGTCGGCATTTTCCGGCGACGGGCACCGATAACCCTGTCGAGAGCCATTTACCTGTTTCAGTTTGTTCCTATCCATCGTGTTTGTTTGTCTACCTACGACCATGTTTGCTAGCCTGTGTTTGCCTGTCTGTGTCTGGGTCTATTGAATCCAACCCAGTTAAGCCAACAATTAACCTGGACCGAGGTGACTCGGGCCGACGATGTCCGTTTCAGCCCAATTGACTCAATCAATTTTTTCAGCCATTTTTGGACTATTTTCGTCTATTTTTTAGTCGTTTTCACTATTTTGAGACTCTCTACAGTAGTTTAGATGCAAATTCACTTATTTGACTCATCTTGACCTTATGCTTTTTTATTTATTTGTTTGTTTATTTATTCATTATTTTTTTATTATTTGTTATTTAAATAATAGTCGTATGTGACCAATATGATTATTTATTAGCATTGATGATGTATTCACTTATTAATATGATTTTATTCATGTTATCATATTTTATTAATTAATTAATTAATTAATATTTAATTGCTCACACCCATGTTATTATTAATTTGTATTTGGTTGTGTATTTATATATTTGATAATCATATTGTTATTATTCATTATTAATTGTAACACCTCGATTTTGGTTTACCTAAGAACTGAATAAAAAATATTATGATTGAGTTGAGTCATGTTTAAAGCTGCTAATCTATTAGACTCAGTCAATAATATATATTGAAACAACTAGTTTGGCATATCAAGAATGGAAGACAATAATAAATATGTGTGAAAGCAAATCAAATATAGATAAAAGTATGAAAGAAGATAACTACATTGATCTTAAGTGAGTGTAGCATTTATCTTTCTTTTCACCAAATCCTACTCAGGAACACAAAACCTACATATATATAATGACAAACGTCAGTAGCGAATGTCATTAATGCAAAAAATAACTAATTATCAAGATGCAGACTACTGAGGGCAACTACTGAGGAGCCATCAAGATGCAGACTTGATAACATCCTGAATTGAACTAGTATTATGCCACTCTCGACAAATACCTCTCTCAGTAATAATTGGTTCCACTCTCCAGAATTATCACATATCCTATGTAACACCCTAAATCAGGTTCATGCTCGGGAATAGAACCGAAATGTCACTAGTCCCAATTAGGTCAGCTAACCCAAACTCATGCGGATCTACTCTTAGTGTCTTAAGATGAACATATGAGTTGCTATGCATGGATGAATGCACAAAAACCCTAACATGCTACTATAAGGATGACATGTCAACTTATTCACATACCAAAATAACTATGATAAAATCGATAAAATTGGTAAAATAAAAGGGACAGAGTCTCCTCTTATGTTGCAATTAAGGGCCACACTATCAAATGAACATGTGTATAAACATATATAAATATATCACGCATTGACATTCACACAAAATTCTAATCTGCTGCATTAGTCATTTTAAATCTTGGGTCTCGACCTATTTGTACATTCTATTTACTTTTCACATCAAATTCTAGGCCTTACTTGTTGTACATATTCAATATCTAAACATATTTACAAAAACATAATATTCAAATGTCACAATTAGAAATTCTGCTACTGAAGCAAATATCATATCACATCATATTATCATTCCTTGCATTACATCACCTTATTCTCAATATAATGACAACATAAAAAAAACATTAACATTCTATCGTCCGATATTTGTGTGCAAGAGACATCATTGCTCCTCCGTTCAGGCCGGCACATCTAACTCATGTTTATCACCTACATATATTATAAAAACATGATGATATTAACGAATGTTATTTGCCCAAAATATAACTAATATCAAACTAGCTATGAGAGCTAACTCTCATATGAAAGAAAACATCCATATACTTCACCAAAACTCTCTGAAGGGCACCAACTGAGGAGCCATAGGCTGCAAACCCATTAGCATCCCGAACTGACTACTCTACTAATGCTAATGCCTCTCTCGACATTTTCTCATTTCATTTTCTAGTCCCTAGGGACTTCTAATATATCCTATGCCCACTTCTTTCCTCCATAATTCTCTAGACCTCGAGCACGAAGACTGAGTACTCTCAGGCATTCACCTTTAATTCCCTTTGAACCACAAGTCTGGACATGCGTTGTACTAAGTAGTACCAATAAACCTCTATACTCTTCAGGTGTGAGGAACTCAAATGCAAAGTTGTTTGGATCCCTCTAGAATGGAACAACCCACTCACTATTCCAAAGCATGCTTTGACTAGTCGGTGCACCCGCTCATGGCACGTGCAAGTCAGTTTTCCCATCTCTTGTCTAACTATAAACTCGACAAAACTATCTAGATAGGGCCGGGAAGGGATTTATACAATAGGCCTGAAGGCAACTTGTAATGGATCTTGTTTTTGAAAACATACTCGAGATATCTCATCCTTGAAGGTTATTAATCCAAAAAACTAGTTAATTAAACAACCTGGATTAAGTGTGATCCAATAAAATGCCACTTACGTAAAGACCGTGAAAAAAAAAGGGACGGGAACGCGGTTCGGGAAGGACCGAACGTGTTATATCCAATACCCGGTTAATTCTACCCGGTTAATTATTATATTTTATTATTTACCCGGTTACCCGGTTAAATGAAATACGGGTGTTTTCATATACCCTAGCTGTCATTTCATTTTATTTTATGAAGGACATCCTCCACCCTAGCCTTCATTTGCATTTTCTTCTCCTCTTCCTTACCAGCGTGTGTTCTTCCTTGCTTAGGTATTCTTCCTATCTCCCTCTTCTTAATTTTCTTGCATGTATATTTTAATTTGATAATAAGGTTTATAATTGTGAGGATTAAAGTTTAAAATCAACAAGAAAGAAACTAAACACGACTATTGGCCGACGAGTCCACTGTTTCAGCGAGATGGGCAAGCACAGGCAAAGTTTCACCGGGAATCGGTGGCGACGGTCATTCCGACGCTGGAAGATGATCCTACTCTCTTCGTCGATTAGTGTAGGGTCGATCTCACATGTGTGGATGCCGGCCTGGGGTGGTAAATGGCCAAAAATAGAGGACGGTGGCAAAAATAAAGGCGACGGCGGTGGGTGAAGAAATCTGGCCGTCCTGGGTGGCGACGGGCTCCAATTTGGTTAGGGAAGGTTGATAGGGGGTCGAAGGTGTCGAGGCGATCACCCAATTGTGGCGGCGACGCTCATTGACGGTGGAATCGGCGACACGAGTGCACCGCTAGGCAGGCGATGTAGGCGCCGCCGCGGCTGGAAGGTGGCCAGAGTTGGCCGGGGCAACACCGCAACAGCATGGCAGGGCTGGGCTATGACGATTGACGGCGGCCGGAGACGATCGCCGATAGCAGTTGGAGGGCGGCTGCTGCTGGGAATAGGGGATGGCGCCGGGGAAGATGAAGAAGAAGAAAATTACCTTGGGTGGTAAACTTGTAAATAATGCTTGACTCAACAGAGCTTGAGTTAAATAATAATACCAACTCATAAATAACACCTGACTCGATACCGACTCGAGTTAAAAATAGTACCAACACGTACTAAATCTTTAACATACTTATTTTAATGGGTTATGGATTAAAGTTACTAAACTAATTAATTATTGTACGAAAATGTTATGAGTAATAAAAAAACGGTAATGATAAAAGGTCAATAATTAATCGGCACAACAAGCGATTAAATTAAATCAGACGGTTGTAAGTAATTAATAAAATAAAGATTTTACCTTTACCATATTAAATTTAATATTAGGTAAATAAAGTGATTATTTTAATAACGAGTCAGTAATGTAGAAAATAGGTTATTAAACTATAGTCGGGTAGAAATCACTCGCGTCGAACCTAAATAGTATAATGAAAATAAATAAAGTTCGAAACTTTATAGAGTCGAATAAATTAAAATAATTGTATTAATAATATTTATGAATTAAAATAATACAAATTATTTTAAATAATTTGATTGAATAACTTAATTAATTAAATTGCTGTAAATAATAGTAGTGATTAAAAATTATAACTGTTAACTAAATCATCAAGATTGGGGTTAAGTAATTATCACCGCAAAGGAAAAATTAAATACTTATTTATTAGTAATAATTATTTTTATCAACTGTTAGGTATTAATTATGATTTAGACAATTAATTTAAAATGTAAAGTAGGACTTAAATGATTATATCACAAGAATAATTAATTATCTTACTAGATTTGTTGAGAATTTAATATTTAATATTTAATATTTTTGAATTGTTACATGATATGTTGTCAAAATTTTAATAATGATATATATATATTAGAAATTTAGTTGCATGCATTTCTACTTGAATAAAATTATACTTATGTATAATTTTATATTCTCGTTCAGATTAGGATCATTGGTCGCAGTTGAGAGTTCGAAATATCCAGGTCTGTATAATTATTTGAAATGTTATATTTTCCCAAACTGGTATAATTATATAAAATGTTGTATTTCCCCAAACTGGTATAAGTATATGAAATGTTGTATTTTCCCAAACCGGTAGCCTTGTCGGCACTAATCTCAAAATAAATTGGGAGACCACCTAATCTGAGAATGAGTTGGGGGACAATTTATAATCTCAGTTTGAACTGGGAGACCATGACTAATCTCAAAATGAATTGGGAGGCCACCTAATCTCAGAATGAGCTGGGAGACAATTTCTAATCTCAAAATGAACTTGGAGACCATGACTAACGTCAAAATGAATTGGGAGACTACCTAATCTCAGAATGAGCTGAGAGACGACTTTTACTAATCTCAGAATGACCTGAGAGATAAATTACTAATCTCAGAATGACCTGAGAGATAATTACTAAAGTCTTGTGTAATAATAATAATAATAACGAGTGCAATGATAATAGGGATTATATTGACTTTTTATTTAATTATGTGGCTTAGTGGTTATATCACTAATGCGGAATTGCCTCCGCAGGTGAGCAGCATTGGACTGAAGAATAGAAGTGTGGTTGGTGGTTCTTTTACCAACCTAGGTATGGTGAATCGATAATAAAAATTGGACTTCCTTATTATTCTCTTTTATTATAAATGTGGCTATGGGAAACGGTCTGAGACTGTGGGACAATTATTTTATATTTTAGAGAACATGATTTATTGTTATGATTTATATTATATGTTGCGAGACTTATTTACTATATTTCATTTTATGTTCTGGAAGGTTACATTTACATTTCCTATATTTTTAAGTGCGGGTCGTTACAACTTAACTTGTTCTACAAGTAATAAAACAATACACAATAGAATAGAGTGTAAAACAGGGAATAAGTTCTAACAGACCTGGTAGAAGCTCCAAGCATGTCATAGTGCCTATGCGGCGAGCTCCTACTCTATACCTACACATCCAATCTAAATGCTAACGCCCACTAACTGAATGATGTATCAAACACGTCCTATAGCATACACACAACACATCATACATCAATCACACAATTTTTTCTATGCTATGCTGTATTAAATTACAATAATTACTTAGTTTATCTAACTAGTTCCTTAGCACTTGCTTTAATACACTTCAATCAAGTAAATTTCATATTTTTATTACAATACCAATATCAAACACATCAATTCCTTAGATGTTGTGCTAACAATTATCAATTTTAAATAATTAACTTGGGGATCATTGACCTCACATCGTTGCCAATTAGCAATAGCAAGTGTGACACCCCAAATCCAGCCCGCTCGCAAACCGAATCGGACCGTCATGGGTCCCGAGTGGATCTACTTTCGGCATCTCAAAATGGAAGATACTGATCGCTATGCATGAATGGATGCATGGAACCCTTACATGCCACTATGTCAATGACATGACAACTAGTTCATACCAAAGATAACGACAATACAAAAAATCAATAAAAATTCCTGAAATGAAATGGATATAATCTCCCCTAAACGTTCAATTAGGGGCCACCCTGTCAAATTAACATATATAAATACGTAAATCAAGATTCATTCATTGCACTATGTTTTTCACATAAACATTTAATTCAAATGCATCAACGCATTCTCGACATTTGGGTCTCGACCCACCTATTCATTCTATTAACCTTTTCACCGTTATCATTCAGTCTGCACAATAATATATTTATCATGTCTTGATATCATTATCCATGTCCATATACCAAAAATCATCATCATAAGAGTTTCATTTTTTATACTAAACATAACAAAGTAATAAAAATAGTCAAAACAACCATTTCGTCTGTGAGCTTGCGTGTGTGTGTCCAAGGTAGGGCATTATTCCTCCATCCAAGCCGGCAGCAACCAATCGGCTGGGGTCGATCGGCTTGTCCAATCGGCCCTCAACCAGCCTCGGTAGTGGCGTTGGGTGTGGGGGAAATAATGAGGGAGTCAAGGGGGAGTTGTCGACAGCACAGTGGCACGAATGGTGAAGAATCATGTCAAGAGGGGTGGCACGGTCACGTGGTGATTCGGCGTCATGGAGGCTGGGCAGTGGCTGGGGGTGCTCGGGGTGGCACGACAACGGAACAGCAGGGCTCTGCGGCATCAATAGGCGGCCATAGGCAGTGTTGGCGGTGAGAGTGGAGGCAGCATCAGCGGTGAGAGTGGAGGCGGCAATTGGGGTTTGGGAAGAAAAGGTCGGGATGATGGTCGATGGTATTTTTGTAAATAAAGCTTGACTGAGTCAAGTAAAAAAACAACTAAGTCTTAATAAATCCTTAAAAAAATCCAAAAAGAAATAAGGAAAAATCCCATAAAATATAATACACACTATAGCATCACAATGACATGCTCTATAACTAATAACCCACCCAAACTACTTCGTAATGCGTCCTAATAGGTTATTCAACCTAAAAATAATTCTATGGTCTAATACTAAAATAAATAAAAACAATATGTGCATACTCTTATATATTCTGATAACTCATTTTAATGTTGTTTTACTGACATTATTATCATATACTTAGGCACACATGACCCTCATAGTTCACAACACACGACCGTCCTTTGCTAAGTACGCATGTTTAGAAATCTACTCGACTAAAAATAGTGGCTGAACCGACTATTTTTTACTATAAAACCCTGGCTCGGATCATGGGTTTTACAACCTTCCCTTCTTATAATTTATAGCGAGATGCATACCTGTAATGCCAATTGTCTCCTCTAGTGCTTCAGCAATTGTGGTTGTGTCCATCCCCACTACCCATGGTGGTGTCAAAGTGGACGGTGCTATTAGTGGTGTTATCTGTGACCCCTTGAATCTGGCTCACTTGCAAACCAAACCGGACTATCACGGGTTCCGAGTAGATCTAGTCTCGACGTCTCAAGATGGAAGATACCAATCGCTATACGTGGATGAATGCATAGAATCCTATCGTGTTGTTATGTGGATGACATGATAACTAGTTTACAAAATAAAATAATTACGATAAAATCGATAGAAATTCCAAAAATAAAACGGATAGAATCTCCCTAAAAGTACAATTAGGGGCCACCCTGTTAAATCATTATGTATAAATATATAAAACCATCAAGATCCATTGCACAATAGTTTTCATGTAAACATTTAATTTGGCCACATCAAAATATTCTCCGTTTTTTGGTCTCATTTGTTCATCTTCACCTTTATCATGCAATATTTACACTAGCATATATATATATATATATATATATATATATATATATGAGATCCTGTTATCATTATGCATTTCTATATACCGAAATCTTCATCATTAGTATTTTATTTTATTTTCATAATAACATAACAAAATAGTAAAATAGTCAAACAAACATTCGGTCGGCGTGTGTGTGCGCAAGGTAGGCTACTGCTCCACCGCCCAAGCCGACATATCTAGTATTTAATCCTCACATACATATATATAAAGAAAAGTGTCGGTAACAAATGTTACTGGTTCAAAAATATACTTACATAACAAACTGGAAAATGAGAGCAAACTCTCATTTTGAAGAAAACTTTTATATACTTCTCGTGAACACTCCAAAGGGCATCTACTGAGGAGCCACCAGGCTGCAGACCCGGTGGCATCCTGAACTGACTGGTCTATTGATGGTTCTCTCGGCATCTTCTCATTTCATTTTCTTGGTCCCTTGGGACTACCAGTATATCCTAAGCCCTCTCTTTTCCTCCACCTTGAGCACGAAAGACGAGTACTCTCAGGCAATTGCCTTTAGCACCCTTTGAACCACAAGTCCAAACATGTGTTGTACTTAACAATACCTGTACACCTCCACGTTCTCTGCGTGTGAGGAACACAAATGCAAACTTGTCAAGATCCCTCGGGAATGGATCAACCCGCTGACTAATCCAAGCCTACTTTGACTGGCATGTGCACCCGATCATGGTGCGTGCGAGTCAGTTTTCCCATCTTTCGTCTCACTGAAATACGATAAAATTATATATGTAGGCCTAGGAAGGGATTCATATAATAGGCCCGATGGCAACTTATTGTGGATCGTGTTTTTGAAAACATACTCTGAGGGATCTCATCCTCGAGGGTTATTAATTTGAAAAACTTGCTGATTAAACGGCCTAAGTTAAGAAGGATCCAATAAAATGCCACTTAATCCGTCTTCCAGGTAATAAAACAAACATACAATAGAATGGAGCGTAAAACAGGGACGAGTCCTAAACGGACCTAGTAGAAGCTTCAATCATATTCACACGCCTAGGTGGCGAACTCCTACTCTGTACCTAGACATGAAATCTAGAGCTAATGCCGACTAACTAAATAATGTATCAAACTCATATGAACATCACACACACAACACAATTATCATCCACCACCAATTAACAATCATCAGTGTAAAAATAATTCTAACTCATTCTATTCACACCAATTTTATTATGTTTTCCTAAGTTATGTTTTAGTCAATGAGCATGCTAAGATTTAATTTACCTAATTAGATCACTAACATTTGTTCACTATCAATCAAATCATGCAAGTCATCACTTCATTCACCAATTAACTGAATGATCATATTCACACGCCTAGGCGGCATCTACTGGCAGGATAGCGATGGTATGGGGTACCAATGGCACCATCTCAGTGGCCCAATGCATCTACAATGTCGACATGGTCAACGGAAGTGGCAGTTAGCCGAAAAAGGACAAAACAGGGCCGGTCAATGGTGGGTGATGAGATCCGACAGGGATGGATGGTGATGGGCTCCCCTCCGATTGGGGAAGGTTGTTGGAGGGTTGATGACGTCAAGGCAGCAATTGGATGGCGGCGGCGACACCCGGCAGAATCGGCGACGGAAGTGCGGCACTAGGACGTGGCTCCCTCGGGTGAACCTGAATTTGGTGTTACAATATCATTTTGACCATTTTGGTATATTATTCAATATGTTTTGCATGTTAGATCTTTGTAAGAATTTAATTTCTATATAAAGTTTGCACCTTTATTATTGTTTGAATTGAGTATTGTGTGCTTGTTGATTGGATGGTAAAATGCTTCCAAAATTACATAATAAAAGTTATAATAATAAAAAAATGTAAACTTTATAAAATGTGGGTTGCGTTTGAGCTGCCTTGATCGTGTACCAACTATTAATTAATTAATAGACAACATAATAATAATATTCGTGTGTGTTTAATTTTAAAATGAACCAATCATGTGATCTTAGCCAAGTGGTCGTAATAAATTTAAAAATTAAATTAATTAATTTATTAAATGATAAAATATTTAATTAATAAAAATTATTATTTACATAATTGCGTTAGGTGATTATGATATCTCAATTTGCTCCGCAGGAGCCAGTCGAATCTATTCGATTTGACATCTTTCAAATTTCATATTTCAATTTGCCATGGGGATTTAACCTTTGGATTGCTAATCAATTTACCAACTAGATGAGATTATTTTAATAATTACTTAGATACTGTGTGATTGTTAGTATAATAGGATATCTCAAGTATAGGTGTCAAGATCCCTGATTTGGATTGTTAACCGCCAAGAGGTACCGAACGCGCCCCTCAAGTATAATAGGATATCTCAATTGAGTGGGTTTAAGTCATGATGATGTTCCTAATATACTGATATCACATTTATAATTTCAACACAAGGTTTATTAACCTATTCAATTTATTGCATGGTATCTATATGCACATGTGAACATGATTATCAGATCAAATTAGATCAGATCAGTGTGTGTTTATTAATTTCCTATTGCATGTCATGGATTCTTACTGCATCTAGGACTGTTCATGCATTGCACGCATTCATCATACAGGAGTATGCTGCTGTCTATATCTATACACCGGTTGGAATTGGGCTTGTCATAGTAGGAGGAGGCGCTCTTCTCAGATCCGTTACGACTCACTTCTACTTGACCTTCTACTTGATTCACATGATGTGATTTACATCGTAGAATGTAGTTAGTAGTGTTTTATTGGATCACACTTCCTATGGGTTATTTAACAGATCTTCCGGATTCATAAAACCTCAAGGATGAGATCCCTTAATGAGTTTTCAAAAGATTATAACCTCCAGTTCAAAGTCACATTTTAGCGCTATATGGCATGTTTATGCCCACATACATATTATGTTTTTCAGATTTTGATTTGCATGTGAAATGGATGTGATGCATGACATAACTGAGGGGCCCAGTCGGTACCCACTTCTAGTGCTCAGAGACAGTCTTATACATATGATATTAGATTACTAGCTTGTAAGCATTGTATATTTTAGCAATATTTGGCTGGTTGCATCAGTTGAGTATATCCAAATTGTGCAATCCTATAGCGATTATCAATTAGGCCCTATTAGTCATATTACCTTTATGCTATCGTGAGCTATTTTTTCTGTTCATGTGTATGAATTATCAGTGATTATGATTAGGCCCTATTGGCCATTTTCTTATGATCAGTGTGTAGTGGAGGAGTTGTTGTTTCCTTGCAGTTTCTTGTGGATAACTATTTTTTCTGTTTGTCAATGTTGAGATTTTTTGCTATTAGTTATTTGAGACTCAGTGACACTTGCTTTTGATGAGTTTTCTTATATTATGTAGGTGAGCAGACTTGGCATTGGTGAATGTAGCTGTGCAGATCATGAGGGATTTGGTGGATGTTGGGCCGGTGTTTTGGTGTTGTGGACTTTTGGCTATTTTCGTTACGTGTCCCTTGGGGACTTTGTTATCTACCGGATATGTTGTTGACTTATTGTGTTGGTGTCTTAAGAGGATAGATTATATCTTGATGTTGTGGTCGTGTGGCCTTGAGACTTATGTTTTAACCCATACTGGCTTGCGCCTTGTGATATGACACTACGACTGTTTGTTAGCTTTTGTGTACTTAAGTGTATTTCCTCTATTTTGCAGATAGAATACTCTAAGGTACGCATGTCTAACTTATTTTGTGTAGGTCAATCCAAGCTCTGGAATCTTGTAATTGATGGTAAATAAATATCCAATTATGCATGAAGCAAAGAAGGAACATCAATTGGAAGAGCTTCTGTGATTACGATAATTATAGGAGAAGGGTCTGTGCGAAGACTAGGCAAGCCCACAAGCTGATGAATGTAAAATATGTATTAATGTGAATGATTTTGAAATGTGGTGTAATGCCTTCGAAATGTTTATGTGATTGTTCTACGATGAACAAAAAATATACATGTGTAATTTTTCCATCGTCTTATTTACAGGGAGACTTTATCAGTTTTTGTCTATTAACTTAGTCTCCTTTGTAAATTGGACTCATGTAGGTTGACTTATTTACATGATCCAAACCCTAAATGTTTTGCATGTATTTGTGGTGTTGCTTGTACATTAGATTTCCTTTGGTTTCGTCTTTTGACACTTTGAGGGGTGAGGTTTTTTTGTGTTAGTTCTCTATTTTAATAGGTTATGAATTTGTATCCCAAAATTTATCAGTGTTTGTAGGCCGAATCAAGGTGTTACTTAGGCCATGTGGGTGGAGAAGCATTCCATTTTTTTATTTACAAGTTTTGGTGAATTACTATTTAGTTTTACAGGATTGTTTCTTATGCAATATGATTGCTCATGGTCAAATTATCAAATTTGGTGTTCTCTGTCATTTGGAATAATATTGCTTCCTTTCCCAAAAGATAGTGGCAATCTATGTTATATTGCTCTTATGTCGGACTAATGATATTAATCAAACTAACCCAATAGGTTCCGATAAAGATCAACACCAAATTCACATATATATTATTAGTTTGATCTAGAGATTCGCTCGATGTTGCTGCAACATGAAGAACTGAGGAAAGATTCTGACAAATATTTAATTTGAGTAAAAATTTAATACCTAGATGATATTTAAAAAAAGATTTTAATTGGATAGAATTATACACTCATTTTCCTTACATAAATAATAATTAATAAATGGAAAATATAAATCCTAAATTAAGTATTTATTATTGAGAAAAAAATTAATTTTAGTAATATTATTATAACAAATATCCTAAAATTTACCAATTTTTTTAAGAATTCATACTATGGGTAGAACTACACTCCATTATTTTCTAATAAATAATAATAATAATAATGAAATAGTTTATTTATTGGTTCCTCACCATTGATTTATTGGGAAAAGTGAGGGAGACGGAGAGATCAAGTAGGCTCATGGGGGACGAACTCAGTAGTAAGTGAATATTTGAATTAGAAAGGATTATGGGGGAAGAACTAAATAGTAAGTAAATATTTGAATTAGAAAGGTACCGGTAATGGATGACAACCTTATATAAGTGTGATATCTCATCTTTGAAGATTGATATGTATGTGTGGCTGTAATATTTGATATCGATCATATAAATGGGCACATGATTTAGATTTTTTTAATATATGCATAATGAAATGCTTTCCACACAACCTAAAAGTCGTTGGTACCCCAGTAAAACCTGGGTCCTATGCGCGAGGGCTTTAGTGTTGGTTCGGTTGTTACCCAACTTGGGTTAGTAGGGTTTAGCTTTTCTTGTCGTGGTTCATGTATAGTAGGGGGTATGTTTGCTCAGTCTTAGTCTTCTTCGGTGCTCGGTATGCCTATTTGGATGCTACATGCTTGACATTTTCATGTTTGATCCAGTCAAGTCGTATATAGTTAAATGCTAGCACCACGTCCCTCACGTGCCGTTGTATTCTTGAGTGTGTATTTGATAATCTTTTCAGACCGTCCTAACCCCTCTTTGGGACTTGCAGTGCAATTCCCGAGGTGGGACAAATCAATTTAGGGTAAAAACCTTAGGTTTTGGGGTTTTGGGCTAACCCAACTTATACTTCTTTATCTAATCCAACTCATACTTCCTTAGTTATGATACCCATATATAGGACATCACCCAGCCCATACCTCTTTAGGTATGACACTCATACCTATGAGATCACCAAACTAACCACCTTTTTCTATAAAACTATCCCTTCCCTCACCTTCTCACCATTTCTCCTTCTCTCCTCACCTCCAACAACCTTATTTTCCTCTCCTTGGCCTTCTTCTTACTCCTTAGAGCTCCAATCACCCTCCTCTACATTTTTAGCTTCGTAGGGTGGTAGGTTTTGAGGTTTGATGCCTCAAAACACCACCCCTTGGTCTTCCCTCGCTAATTTCAGGTTCCACTGTTGCTCATTGTTTGATATATATCTCTTGTAGTTTTCTATGATTTCATTTTTATAACATTTTTTGCAACCATATCTACCTATTAGGAGAATTTTGAGTATTCATGTATCTTATTTGGTCATGTAAATAAATAGATATGCTTTTATAATGCACATAGGTCACTGATCTAAATATTCCATAATAAAAATCATATTTTGGCACTTCAATGTTACATTTGAACAATTCTTATTTTGTTACACTCATAACATGCAAATATACAACTTTTGTGTGGGTGTTTTACTTTCCATGCCAAAGAATTTGTATGTAAGAGGGTACAAATTGAGAAAATGTGGCAACTTTAACTATCATAGTGACGTAAGCGCCACTTTCTCCAATTTTAAGGGGTAGACCTTGTAAGGTTTCTACCTTGCATCTTTACACTCTTCGTGTAAACACCTCCAAAACATACCTAGATAATTTTTTACACTTTCCGAAAACATACCTTTTTTTTCTCTTGTTGTAAATTACCTTAAAATAGGTTAATGGTGTTGGATTTAAGTGAAACTTAGTCTACACCTTACTCTATGTCTCAGTAGCACTACGACAAATTTTGGGTCATTTGATTAGGTTTCCAATTTTATTTGTAAATTTCCAAGTTGTTAGGGTTAGATAGCTTCAGAAACGACCCATCTAGTGACCCAACTTGTAAAATCTACTTAGCTCATTTACAAAGTAAATTAGGTGGAGCTCTTACTAGTCTCAAGCTAAATTTGTTAGCTAACTAAGCCCACTGACCCAAGCCTATTTGGAGCCCTCTAGCCAATGAACGAACCGTTATAAAATTGGTGCGTGGCCCAGGAACACTATTCCAGCACCTTAGGGCTGAGCATAATGGGCCTTGTTCCCCTTCATTGGCCCATGGGCCAGCCATAGTGGAATTACCTATGAACCTTAAAATGTCAGGGCCCACCCATCCAAATTTCAGCCCATTTGGACATTGTTAGGCTTGTTCGAAAAATCGTCTCATAAGCCCATTCGATTAAAACAATAGATTGATTAAAGACCACCAAGTAAACATGAAACTAAAACCTTAATTAAGTTACATAATAAGGTTTAAAATTTCACTTAGGAGCTAATTAAGATAATTAAGTGATTTTCAAGCATTGAGGTTGTGTGGAGGCTTTGCTTTGTTTTGCTTGCCGATGTGACCTATTTGTCTTTGATTCCATCTCTGTGTCAGGTATCGTGGGTGAGCTCACCAACTAGAATACAGAACTCTATTCATCAAGGTCTGTAGGACAACATCACCAACTAGAATACGGAACTCTAGCTTGACTCCCTGCGTACCGAGTTTAATTGTGTTTTAAACATAGCACAACATCAGCGGCATTTTATCGAATCCCTCCAATCTTGAGTCATTTAGCAATGTTTTTTACACGAGTTTAATAAAAATTCAAGGTTGAGACCCCTTGATGGTTTTCAAAAGATAAAATCTAGAAACTAAGTATTAAATCCTCTTTCAAGCCTATACACGAGGGTTTACGACTTTTATGAGTAATAGTGTGTACAGGATGTATGGACCATACTAGTACTCCTTCAAAGTTTGAGGTAGTGTGGTTTACGACTTTTATGAGTAATCATGTATACAGAATGCATGGACTGTACTAGTACTCCTTCAAAGTCTGAGGTAGTGCAGAGTATGAGGGTTTTATGTAACGCAACACATTTTCAGAATTTGTGACACTAATTTAACCGTTTTTTACCACTCAAGTACTGTGGTAGATGTAATATGGAGGATGTGAGGGTGTAAGTCTTGTATGTATGAACATGAATATTGGTCTTGGGTGCGTGCCGACACTCGTTTAAGTATATTTGCTTACCACACAATGTGAGGTCATTCTGAAGTTTCCTAAGTTTCTATGGGTAATAGAATACCCATTTGCCAACTTGTTGTTTTATTGGTGTTATTCAAACTGGTAATAAAATTTATATGATTACTAACGTGGTTTTCAATTATATGTAAGTAAGGCTCCCTGGCATTGGCCGGCCTATGTGGTGGATGGATCAAGCGGCTAGATGGTGGTGGTGGCGGGGCCCTGTGTTATGTTATGTGTGTTGAAATATATATTTTGTAGATGATTATATGACGGACATGTGTCCTAACTATGTGAACCTTGTATGATTCAGATGTATGCTATGATGGTTGTAATAACATGTTTTATCGTTGTATTATTATATTATTACTGTAGAGCTACAATACTTTGGGGCAAAGTTAACCATTGTTCGCAGGGTATATAAGCTTCCATGATGAGAAGCTAAGTTAAGTACATGAAACGTATTTGGTTATGAATGTGTGTGTTAGAGTAACGTTGGTGGAAGAGCTTATGGTTCACACCAATTAAAGACCCACATGAAGTCCGGATATTAAAGTTTGATGCCTGATATTCCATGATATTACACAATTTCTTTGATGCTTTAATTATTGCTCGTGTATGGTATGTAGAATAAGTAACCATAACCCATTTAAATACTCACATCATCTTAATATAATTAATATGAAGACCTAAGCCAATTACTTGAACTAAGTAGTAAGAATATGAGAAACGCAACGACATGCAACCTAAAACTATAGCGAGGGTGTGCTTCTTCTACAGTTGGGAGTGATCATCACATTTTTAAAATCAATGTTTATAATTGTAGGGGAGGTTTTGCCTTTGTTATGGCTAGGGGTGTTTATATAAAATTCCTTTAAGTCTATCATCTGTCTTTCTAGTATGAACTCGACAATCATTTTATGAAGACCAAGCCTGGTGTCTATATTAAACCTCCACGAATGGTTAAGATCCGATTCCATAAAGTCACTACTCGAGAGCCTAATGATTAACTTCTAAATTATAATATTATGATTCAGTCCATCCCTCTGGACTAAATTTGGATATTACAACCCCTATCCAAATTTTTTTTATATATAAGTTCTATTAGTTATTAACTAATGGTTATCATATCGCATGGAAAAAAATAACATTTTTATATTCTATATTTGTTATTAGTATATCAAGAATAAAAATTTACTGAAAAATATAGTGTGTTGTATTTTTTTATATGCATTACTATTAAGTGTGTAAATTTTTATTATCTATCTGATTATTCCAGCATATTTATTTCTACAACGAAAATTTGCTTATACGGTTTTCATTGCAGCAGCCATTCATTAGGTAATAATTTTTTTTTGATGTACAGAATTCAATTCTTGGTTGATTTACTCACTTAACCACCAAAATATTTGGGTTATACCATGTTAGTACACATTGGTTTCTGTGATAATTACTTTATAATAGACAATTATTCAAAGCTATTTGGTTGATGTAATGAATGTAATTTAACATGTATTGGTCAATTAATTAGGCAGTTTTCGCCTAAGCCAAACTTTCTTTTTATTTGTTTTTTACATGATTCAATCTATAGGAAAAAGTTATTTTTTCTCTTTTATCATTTTTAGTATTAGAACTTTTCTTGCTAGCATTTAATACATATTCTAGGTTGGTTTTCTGATAATTAGTCATTCTTAATGTTAAAACTTTTACTAGCATCTTCTACATTTGGTTTTGGCTCAGAGATTTTATTTGTTAGTTTTGCCTTTAGAGAGCAATCAACTTTTGTGCCAGATATTTTTAAGTGTCAAGAGATCTTTTTAGGCGTAAATTTTTTAATGTCATACAAAAATTTCAAAAATATCATATAATATACAAAAATTTATGTTGATTTTCGCTGGCGGGAACATTGGTCTATGACTGCATGTGAGGTTCAAAGTTTTGTTAATGCTCTCCACTCAACATTATCACTCTTAGAGGTGAATTAGACTGATCTGTCTTGGGTCTTCCTTTTGTGTAACTGCAAGAACTATCGAAGGAGCTTTCGATTGCCCTTACCATATATATTTTTAATCATCAAAAATTTCTTCCTTCCTATTCATTCTACTGGTGTAATTTATTTCAAGACATAAATTTAAATATTGTCATGCACAATTCAAAAATATAAATATTTTGGAGCAATTTTTCAAAATTTGATCATGCAGAATTCAAATTTATCTTTTGGTTAAGATATGTAACGCTTATAGGCGCACACTTTTTATGTTTCCATCTAGGAGAGGTTGCATTTTACGTCTCAAAAATATGGGCAGCTATAATTCTTGGTATGTAACTCAAGACATATGATAGTTTACAAAAAGTCTATATGGTTATATAAAAGTGGATTTTTCATGAGTCTACATGGTGTAGTAGTGAAGCTCTTGGTTTTCACAATAACATCATGATATTAAGTTTTATATATGTAGCATACAATGTTTAAATTAAAATACCTCAAAATAAATTAAACATTTGCGCGGGCTCAAATCTAGTATAATAATAAAGAGAGACGTGAGAAATGAAATTCTTTCAATCCAAATTATGACTTCCTGCTTAAATATGACAAACGTTTATGATTGAACTTGAAAGTTCCAAGGATAAGAAGATCACCCTACTAATTAAAAGGTTTTGGGTATGTATATCTCTTTCATTCGAGCACGTCAAATTTTGTTTTCAAGATTAGCAGGAAGGGAACTCGCTCTCGTCGGGTTAGATCATCCTTTGATAAAACCTTTCTTAAAAGATATAATAAGAGACCTTGCAAATCAAATGATGGAGACTTTCATCAAAGTAATTATGCACACCTTATAAATCAAAGTCCAATTAAAGTTATCATAATTCTGCTAGTTCAACATTTTTATTTTTAGTTTTTCGTTTTCCCAAATTGGTCATTTTGCCCTTATTTTATTCATAAGGGTAAGGAGGTAAACATCTAATTACCCTTAACTTTTCCCAATATAAGCAAAATTTTCAAAAGTCGCTCTTTTAATTTTGACTTCTGTGCAAGATTCTTTTTTTCTCTCTTTTTGTACTTTTCTTAAATCATTTATATTTTTAAATCTTAAAGCAGCTGTATATAGCGTATGTATATATATATATATAGGTTTCATTTGAATTGTAGTGTTCGCAAAGATTTGGCAATTGGGATAAATAGAGACAAAAATAATCTTAACAATATTCTCACGACTGCAATGAATATAAATTAAAACCTTCATAAATACTGAGACTTAATAAATGCTGAGACTTTTATTGTCTTAATAGTTAAGTAGTCACTTTTATTAAGTCCTAAATTTTTGTAATATCAGAGCCGAGTTTCTCCACTATGGAGGCTTAGAAAAGAGCCCATAGAATCAAAGTAGGAACTGCTGAGAGTTGGATCCACTAAGAATAGGTATAAAGGACACTATGGTAGAGCCTGATTAGGGTTACTAATTGAGCGAACTAACTCATGAGCATTTAGTATTCGGCTCGGCTCGACTCAACTCGAAATTCGACACTTAAATGCTCGAGTTCGAACTCGACTCGACTCGGTTATAACTCGAATTCGACTTGAACTCGGCTTGATAAAATAATATAATAATATAGTCTTTATATTATATTATATATATATTATATATATATATATATATATATATATAGGCGATAGATTTCCTCAGCAAGCGGTAGAGAACCTGTGTGCGCCACATATGAATGTGAACCGTCCGATTAGATGGACGGTCGAGATAAATATTTCAAACTTGATAAAACCCTAAGCATGGCACCTGACTCTGCCTTTGCTGCACCTGCTGCTGCCTTCGCCATCCCTGCCCCGGCTGCCACCTCCGCCATCACTTCCCGGCTGCCGCCTCCACCATCACTTCCCCGGCTGCCGCCTCCGCCATCACTTCCCCGGCTGCCGCCTCCGCCTTCGCTGCCCCGGCTGCCGCCTCCGCCTTCGCTGCCCCGGCTGCCGCCTCCGCCTTCGCTGCCCCGGCTGCCGCCTCCGCCTTCGCTGCCCCGGCTGCCGCCTCCGCCTTCGCTGCCCCGGCTGCCGCCTCCGCCACTCGCTGCCCCGGCTGCCGCCTCCGCCATCGCTTCCCCGGCTGCCGCCTCCGCCATCGCTTCCCCGGCTGCCGCCTCCGCCTTCGCTGCCCCGGCTGCCGCCTCCGCCTTCGCTGCCCCGGCTGCCGCCTCCGCCTTCGCTGCCCGGGCTGCCGCCTCCGCCTTCGCTGCCCTGGCTGCCGTCTCCGACCATCGTTGCCCCGCCGCCACCTTCCGGTCTCCCACCGCCATTTCAGGTAATAGTAGCATGCTTCACTTATATCTCCAACTGGGTTTCTAGATGCATATTTTTATCTTGACTAACCATATAATGTCCCATTCATCTAACAAAGGCTTAATCATCTTTTTATGATAAAAAGATAATTCCCATTGTTGCTAACTGGCATTGGAACAATGACTTTAAAAAAATGAAAAGCATTAAGATCTGTTTTTATGTTTCAATTTATGGATGGTAGTACTTGATTAATCAGTTCTAAGCAGATACTAGAGCATATTTTGAATTTTTCCCAAAAGTAGAAGAAATATTAATGAAGTCAGTGAAGTTTGCAAATTTATTTTAACCAATACTTTTGTAGAAAGAGTTTTTTTAACTACAAAACCAGTTCATATCTATGATGGGGAGACATCCAAAGAAAAATGACTAAGAACACAATGGCCAGGAGCTAAATATGTAGCTTGCTAGATAAATGTAACTCACTATCAAACATGTTCATAAGAAAGTTAAAATCCAGGCCATAGAGATGCATAACATACTGAGATTGTCACTGATGACGAATGACTTGCGGGAAACCCATTTTTCGTAGTCCACCCCTGTTGATCACTCTGCCCTGTCCCCGACCGTATAGTCCGTGGCATAGGCCACCAGAACAATGATGAGCAAAAGAATCAATATGTCCATAGCTCCTCTCATGTCTCCTACTTTAGCAGTTCAATTCAAGCAAAGTTACTCGAATAGAAAAACTCTAGAAAGTGTTGTGGTGATGGGTACATTCAACTTGCAGCATATATGATTTCAATTCAATAGTACTACCAATTATTGAAGATCTAAACCTTATCTATTCATAAGATCATGAAAATGGGTGGTGGTTGCCTACCCAATTGCTCATTAGGCCGATTTCTTGATCACTGTTCATTCAAGTTTGTCTTTGTTTGCAACAAGCAGTAAACACCAACTCAATCGTTTTCTTAAGGGTCTTGTTTTTGCCGTAAATTTGCAGTTTTCTGTTCATATTATATATGGACCACTGCTAGCTGCCCCCATGATCAGCTCGACATTCTGTGAAGTTTGTCTCTTCTTCCTCTGGATTTTTTAATGGAGCTTTTATAAGGTATACTTGGTTTTTTAAAAAATAAAAATTTCTTTGTTGGTTGAATTAAATGATTAATTTTGGTAATGAATTGATAATGCCATTGGTTAGGATGATGGATTGAAGTGTATGTACATCTATCTTATTAATTTGATGGAATAGGGTACAATTATTTACTTGCACTGGTATTATGCGCTGACAATTTTTATTTTGTTTGCAGTGGTCTTATTTTTGCATTCTTTTGCTTGAGATTGTAGAATCAAGAAGGGGTTTTGGGAGATTACATTAGAGGTGGAGTGTTGATTGGATAGCTCCAAGTTTTTCATTTTTGTTACGTGATGTAACTATTCATTTTGGGTAGCTCCAAGGTGTTACGCAACGTCTACTTCTACGCCATTGGCCTCCATTTACTGATTTACAATCCAAGTCACAAAGCAGATGACGGCAGTAAAAGAAATTGAAAGTTGGGTACTGGATGAATATACGATGGTTGTGGTCTGTTTACTTCTAGAAGTTAATTGAGAGTCTCTCCAAACTGCCAAACCTTGGCTAAAGGAAAGTTTTGACATGTCACGTATATATTTCTCTTCAATACCAGACTCACTTTCCTGGAAAACAACTTGTAATTTTGATGGGCAATGCTTTGCTGGAGAACTATTTTCAAAAAATATATAATTTTTCGATTCATTGCATCCATCTTTAGCAATATCATTCATTTCGTTGAAGACCTGCATGCACAGAGCAGCACGAAGGGGAATGCTCTTGAGATTGGTCACAAAGCATGTCATGAGGATCAAGATTGGTGTTATCAAACCACCTACTCTCTTTCCCACTGTTTATTGACAAACAATGGTTATACATCTGGAGTGTATTGAACTAATATTTAATATCAAATACATCGCATTGTGGCTCACTTTCTTTTGAAAAAATTTACATCGATTTAGACAATGTCAAAGTTTGGCCAAAGATTGAACCGAGGAACTTTAACACGTTCATCACAGTTCACTTGCGTTGAGGTTTAAGCAAAGTGCTTATAATAACAAAGAACACCCGCACAAAATAGCCTATCATACAAGTAAAAGTGCGATTAGCACCAAAAAATTCATACTTAACATCAATTTAACGCAATCTGCAAAACATGTCACGAGGGGATGCTTCAAAACATGTTGTTGGGAAAGAACATTATCGTTAAGCAAGTTTTTTATTTTCAAAATAATCAAAAATAAAATCCAATTCCTTTCGTGCAAGGTTTACGACAACAAAACATGGATGGTTTTCTTTTATAAAAGAAAAGAAATGAGTAATGTAATTATTACAATAAATTTAAAGATCTAGTAGAATCTAGTAACAAGAAAACAAGAGAGATAAGCATAGTTCTATACAGCATAGCCAATAACACATCCATCAAACCAAATTGAGAACTAAATATAGCAGCTTTGCATCTTCAATAGAAGAAAGCTTACAAACAAAGTAACTTTCACAATCGTCCCAACAAAATACATTCAAAGCTTCTTTACAATCATCAAAAGCTTTCTCCCACTGTCCAAGTTTGTATCTGCAAGCTGCCCTATTGCAAAGAAGAACAGGATCATAGGGGGCCATATTGAAAAGGTCATTTCCTCGAACCCTAGCGCTTGCAGCTGACCTAACATTGTTTATAAACAGTGGGAAAGAAAGAAAGTGGTTTGATAACACCAATCTTGATCCTCATGGCACGCTTTGTGACCAATCTCACGAGCATTCCCCTTCGTGCTGCTCTGTGCATGCAGGTCTTCATTCCATGTTGATCCTTGAAACTCGCAAGTAGTAGCGGCATCCGCAGGCACTTCCAAATTCAAAGAATTCTTGCTGTTGACTCATTTTCAATGGAAAGTATAGGCAAGGAACTGAGATCGACATTGTCTAGTTTTTCTCTGCTATTACAACAAAAATATCTTTGGACGACCATATGGAGCACATATCATTTTTTTTGTCAAAGCAATGGAGCATATATCGTTGCATCATATATATGTCAAAAAATCATTGCTATCTTGAACAATTAAAGAATGCTAGCTGCACAGAATAAAACAAATTAGATTTATGCTCTCCATTAACAACAAAATATTTAGACAAAGAATGAAGTTGGATTACTGTGGGCAAGTCCCTCTACTGTAACTTTCACTTTCTCCGGGTTGATTGTGGGATGTCTCTCGCCGCAGATAAGCAGTCGAAGCTAAAATTGAATTTTCCACTATCGGCAACTCTCACCTGAAAACCATAAAACCCAAAATCACCCATAAGCAGTCGGGCGCATCAACGGAAGGGGCAAGGAGCTTGGACAGAGCAAGCTTCTGGCTTTGTAGCTTGAGCGGTGAGACGACGACGTTGAGAGGGCGGTGACCGCCCGAATCGACGATGGTGACATCCGCGCCGGCGGCGAGCAGCATCCGGACCTCCTCGAAGGTGTCGAGGGAGCCACCAGACACGGCGCAGTGGAAGGTCGTGCTGCTGTCGGGGAAGCAGGACCGGTTGACGTTGACGGCAGGCCCGGCGACCACAATCAGGCTCATCATGTCGAGGCTGCCGTAGGTGGCAGCCACCATGAGCGGTGTCCACTGCTGAAGCACCATCGCCCTCGCCTGGTTGGCGCCGCACCGGCAGCGTACCCAAGATGACGGAGGGTTGGGGAGGGAGGGGGTGGATGCGACGGCGGCGGGATACCGGTAGGCGGCGGCTGGGCATCAAGGGTCAGATGCGGCGGCCAGGGCAGCAAGGGTCGGATGCAGCGGCTGGGCCAGCAAGGTTGTAGGCAGCTGAAATTGGGTGCAACGAACATGTTTAGGGTTTAATTTAGACCGTGGATGTAATTGGACGGTCCACATTAATATGTGGCGCACACAACTTACCTGCCCTTTGCTGAGGGAAGCGGGACTCACATATATATGTATATATATATATATATATATATATATATATATGAGAAGTAGAATACACAAAGAAGAAGTTGATAAATTTTTATTGTTTTAGATATCAGTACGTCCTATTTTTGAATTTTATAAAATGCATTAGTTTAAAAGTTTTTAAAATTAATTTTTACGATAATCATTTTGATAATTAAGGTGAGATGGTTAAAAGCATTAAAATAAATGGAATATTTATGTGCTATATTTATATTTTTATATTTATTTATGTTAATTTTAAATAGTGGGACTTGTAATACTTCTATTAAGAGTATAATTATAAATGATAATTCCCAATTTATGCTTGATTGGCAATCATTTGATTTTAATAATTTGAGTTATGCTTCTAATCCGTTGCAATCCTCAATGTAGTATATAAGAGAGTGATTCCCCGAGTGACTCAATTTCATATATCAATTTAGATTGAGGTAATGTTCTTACTATATCAGGGATATTAGAGCGATGACTGGTTATTGGATTCGTAACGCCCCAAATTAGGTCCACCAAGAGCTCAAATTGGAAATTGCATTGTTGTGTCAAAGTCACATGCTTAGCCAGTTGGACATGAACATAACCAAATGCTCTAACTCCTATTGAGCATCTCAGGAAGGAAGACCAGTATTACCGTGCATCCATATGCGTAAACGAGAGAAAATGCATGCACCGAGCTAATAATAGGTAAGGATGCAATGACTATCCTCATAAAGGGAATTAGATTTATTGTACCAAATGCTGCAATAACAGCTATAGCGTGTTCTCTCACCGGTGTAAATCACAACAACCAGAAGAGTTTTCACTAATTGGGGTGGTTTGAGCCATTAAGGATGGCTGCTATAGCGGGTTTGTTGTAGCACTTGTTATAACAAACCCGCTTCCTTTGTAAAGATATGCAAATTAGATAAATTAAACTAATTAAGTCCTTTTAAAGGTGCAAGCAAACCAGGTAAATAAAACTAGTGAAGTCTTTAGCTTTTCTCTGATTGCTGTAAATCACAACAATTAGAAGAGTTTTCACTAATTGGGGTGGTTTGAGCCATTAAGGAGAAGCGCTATAGCGGGTTTGTTGTAGCACTTGTTATAACAAACCCGCTTCCTTTGTAAAGATATGCAAATTAGATAAATTAAACTAATTAAGCTCCTTCGTAAAGGTAAGCAAACCAGGTAAATAAAACTAGTGAAGCCTTTATTGAACTCGAATGCAGCTCAAATAATTATATGTCAACTAGTGCAAACTACCATTAATACATAATACGAGGTACTCCTCGAGAACTTAACTCACATATTTGGTCAAATATAGTAAACGCACTCCAATCATTGAAATACATACATTATAAAAATAAAGAAAAACACACAAATGACAACACAACCATCCCTAGTATGGTACTCATCATATCCCATCTTTGTAGCAGACCTCAACCAGGAAGCACCAAAACTATAACATGCAATAGAAAAACATTAGCAATGAGTGTCTTCTAGTTCGAAATAACAATGTAACAAATTGTAAAATGAATTCAACAATTCACAAGAATATAAATACATTAATACTCCAAGAGAAAATACTCATTAGGGCATTTTATCCCAGCATGCCCCATATTATAAATATGAAACATCATGATATGTACTCTACCTTACATGTATAGGCGCCGATTCATACATGGTTACCTAGGCACCCTCTCCAAACCTCTATGAAACCAATCTCTGAGGTTGTAAAACAAAGCTAACTATACTATGGTCATGACATAATTTGAACTCTTTGCCTTCCAGATGAGAGAAGGTAAAGACATAAGGATGCAAATTCATTATCTCTTCTAATATGGAGTCTCGATGTGAATTCCATATCGGCCACCTCAACAAGAGCCAAACATATATATCTTTATCCCCTCACATGACATGTAATAGCACGGTCCAATTAGTGCATACTAATGCGGTTAGTCATCTCTTTAAAAATGATTAGCTAAGCGATCATAAACTCATCCCTACTATTTTTGTTGTTACCCTGCGCAAGTATTAGATATGGGACAAACTTTGGAAATGCTATATTCCACCCACCTTAAGAAAGATTTCATCATCAAATTCTTTCTATGTCTTTTGAGCTTAATCTAAATCTGTCTCAGGTTGGCTCTAGTACCACCTGTAATGACCCGACTCAATTAGTGCAAATTGATGAACTTAACCATCTTCTAAAAAATAATTAACCAAGTTGAAGATCATAAACTCTTCCCAGCTAATACATTGGACCCTACACCAGTACGTACTAAATGTGGGCTAACTTTGACAATATTACATGACATAAAAATCTACATGACTTTTATACCTATATGTGTGAGAAGGAATTGTAAAACTTGTTCCTTTAGCCCCTAATTTTTGGATTTACCATTGCATTGGTTCAAGTCAAATTGCTCTTAGTTTGGTTGATATGTGCATATAAGTCTATTGGATCGGTTTTTGTCAAATTGGTGTTATAGTTTAGTTAATATGTGTATATATGGGGCCAATTAGGTCATATTTGTTGACTTTAAGACCGTGTATATATCATAATGTAAATGATTGGCCATGAAGAGTACAAATGTATAAATTTCATTTTGTGTGCATGAGTGTGATTTAGGGCTCTCATTTACATGTATTGGGAGTGTAGGATGCACCATGTGGGTAGTCATGCCTTCCATTGCAATCACTTTGACCTGGTAAGCCACTATTTGCATTTATGACAAGCACCTCTTCCATATTCTGATGAAATCATTGGTTGTCAAATAGATTTTAGAATTCTTTTTTCTTAAATTAGGGTTCACGCTTTTTCATTTTTTCTAGTATGAAATCTTTTGATTCCCTATATTATTAGGATTGTGAAATCTCAAATTATCCCACATCCAATACCTACTTGGGTAAGAGCCATTTTATCAGTGAGGATGATCTATTCATTTTTAATTTAGATTAACTACTTTAAAGGGTTTACTTAGGCCCAATGTGTTGCAATTTAGGCAAATCATTACAAAGGGTATTAGAGCAAGGGCTATATTGATGGCGGATTGGGCCGAATGTAGTTAGCTCGCTAGATCTACAAGCTCGAGCGTAGGAATTCCGAGGACACAACTCTCTAGGGTTGGGTAGAATACGAGGATAGAAGTCGAGGGAAAACTAATGCTAGTTAACACCAAAATGCATGCAAGACACCTAGGACTTGACTCATGCAAGTAGGATATCCTAGATTAGTCGAATTTATAAAATGATACTAAGTTTCTAGAGAAAATTTGGCAGAATCTCTCCTGTAAATAGGACGATGAAAATTTTATACCACCTGTATAATTATCATTCAATCATAGAATAGTCACGTAACTTTTCAGAATATCACTTAGCATTCACAGAAGCATTTCAAAGGTGTTACTCCACATTTCTAGATCATTCACATGATCATTAAGACAAATTTCATGTTCATTTGGCTGATGGCTTGTTTGGTCTTCACATAAGCCCTTCTCTTGCAATTTACAAATCACTGAAGCTCTTCCAACCCATGTTCCTTCTTCGCTCTGTGTGCCTACAAAAGCAGCATGGTTTCACATACCAAGATTATTTATCCATTAGTTCCAGGATTCCTAACTAAAATTTCTAGATGGATACGGTAGGGTATTAATACTTGGAGAAACTTGCATCAAATAAGTTAGACCTCGTACCCTAGAGTATTCCATTGGCAAAATAAATGAAATATGGTTAGGTAAACAAAAGCTAGCAACTACAATGATATCACATCGAAAGGCACAAGCTAACATGGGTCACAACACAAGTTTCAAGGCTACATGACCACAATATCATAACATGAACCTTAGTCTCATGCCATCCACAATAACATGTCAAATATATTAGAAATAATAGACATCCCCAAGGGACACAACACAACATGCCAAAATCCCACAACACCAAAAGCCAGCCCAACATCCACCAAGGTCCTCATAATTTGCCCAGATACACCATCCAAAGCCAACCTTGCTCACCTACATGATATTTGAAAAACACATTAGTAACAAATGTTACCGAGTCCCAAATAACTAATAGGAAAAAATCACAATAATGACAGATGGATAAAATAGTTATCCTGGAGGAACTAAAATGAAACAACTTTCCCCAATCCACTGGTCATAAGTAAGTGGCCAATAGGACCTAATTGTAATCATAATCGTTAGTAACCGTACACATGGTCCGGATAATAGCTCACAGTAACATGTAGATAATATAGCCAATAGGGTCTATATGATAATCACTACAGCACTGCATGCCCTTGATATATTCGACGAAGGCGTACATGACGAAATATGCACTGCTAGTAAGTAGTGAGTAAGTTGAGATCATGTATATATATGATCGTCACCAACCACCAAAGGTGGGTACCAACCAGGTCCCTCGATGACGTCATGCATCCTATCCATTTTGCATGAAAGTCAAAATCCGGATAACATAATACATGTATAAAGTCTAGGCATAGATAATTCAAGTAGCACTAACGTGCGACTTTGAACTAGATCTTATAACTTTTAAAATCTCATCAAGGGATCTTATCGTTGAGGTTCTATTAATTTGGAAGACCAGTTAAATGCCACTAATTACGTTATACAATGCAATTTAAATCATGTGAGCCAAGTAGAATATTAGTAGAAGAGAATCCTAATAGACCTAAGAAGCGCTCCTCGTCTTACCGCGACAAGCCCAACTTCAAGCTGCCTAGCGATGCGGATAGCTACACGATCTTATAATATGAATGAGTGCAATGAATTAACAATCCTATATGTAGTAAGGTTGCATGACATGCAACATGAATTTAAATAAACACACAACCGATCTGACTTGATATCCGTGTTCAAACATGGTTTTTGATACCGTGAAATAAGCTGAGTAGGTTAATAAACCATGTCCTGCAATTATAAGTTTGATGTCAGTATATTAGGAATATCAATTGGGCTTAAACCTACACATTTGAGATACCACAATGATACCGAAAGATGTAGATATGTTTGGGGACTTAAACACCTAAGCTTGAGATATCCTAACACGCTACACAATAACGTAATATCTAAATTATTATTAAAATAATCTGATCTGATTGGTGAATTAGTTAGTAACCCAAAGGTTAAATTGTCGATACAAATTGAATCTAAAACTCAAAAGATGATCTAATCGGACAGATTCGGTTGGCTCTTGTAGAGCTAATTGAGATGTCATCACCCAACCCAACTGTACAAATAATAAATTTTATTAATTAAATATTTTATCATTTATTAAATTAATTAATTTCAATATGAAATTAAGTAAGAACATACGGTGGGTTCATTTTAAAAATACACATATACAAAAATTATTAGTACGTTGCTTATTTAATTAATTAATATTTAGTGCGTGATTCGAAGAAACTCAAATGTGAACCAAATTTATAAAGTTCAATTTTTTTTATTGGTACAACCTTGATTAGGTGTTTCAGTAGTGTTTTACTATGCATAATCAACTAGCCGTACAAAACACAACCCAAACATCAATTAGGGTACAAACTTTATATAAAATTCAATATTTTATAATTATCTAACATGTATAACATATTGAACAATATTCTAAAATAATCAAAATGATATAATTTACATGATTATAAGAAGGTCTACATGAAAAGTCAAACCATGCAAAACAATGGAAGAAAAAAGGAAGAAAAGTGTACCCAAAGGAAGGGGTAGAGAAGGGGAGGAAAGGGGAGGAGAAGCTGAAAAAGAGGGGGAAAATGAGGGAAAATAGAGGGGAAGAGGGCAGGAAGAAAGGCTGGGAGGCGACGAAGGGTGGTTGAGAGGAGAATAGAGGGGGAGGGGGAAATGGAAGTGGGAAGGGTTTTATAAAGAACCCTACCCGATGCAAGCACAAAGGCACCTTAGGGGCGCCCTTGCTCTGCATGCAGAACACTCACAAGCCCACACGCAAAGGCGCGAAGGCTCTAGGAGGGTGCCCTTGTGCTCGACATATTGCCGTGACAAGGGTAAAGAGAGGAAAACAATAAAAAGAAAGGAGTCGAAGGAAGGGAAGGAACACAATAAGAGGAAAAATGGGTGGGATGACTTCAAAACATGACTAGGTCTTGTGGGTATGCCGAGGATGCATTATGCAAGACTCTTATGCAACACTCAGCCCTAAGGGTATCTAAAACATCTTGATTCACAATTAAGCCCACGACTTGGCAATTACAGCCGACCGTCTAATACTCGACGACGGACACACCTAATACCCCAACAACACATAAGGACCCCTTAGCGTCAATCAGATCTAACTGAACCGACTGCACGCTAACCAAGTTAAACCAAAGCCAAACCGGTCGTAAAAACAATGGATCAAGTTTTACAGCCTTTTTAGAGCTTATGCTATGTTAAATTTTTGTCAAAAAGGACGAGACAAATGACTAACAAATATTTTGTCACAATCTTCCTTAATAAACAAAAGAGCTTTTATTGTGAGGTTATTTTAAGATCCTCCAAATACTAAGTCCCACATACAATATTTACTGATCCACAATATATTAGTAGGGATGTACTTGTAATCTTCAACTTCGCGTAAGTATTTTTTATGAAATGACTAGGCCCATTAATTTGTGCTTGGACCAATTCTTTACAAGTGATATGAGAGTAAATCCGGGATGGTGTTGGATTATAGGGGCCTATTTAGATACATATTATGTACGACCTTAACATACTAACATGGTTGCAACTTTAATCATGACAATTAATCAAACAAAAGCTTGTTTAACATGACATTAACTTAAATGTTAAAGCATGAAATATTTGAGAAAATAATACCAATAAAATGATCGTTTTCATTTAGTCACCATATAAAATAAAATACACGTCTATATTTCCAAAATAAAAATATATATGTGCAAGTACCCTCACAACAAAAGTCTACTAATACTATTGTTCTAATATGCAAATAAGACAATAAAAATAAATAAAAATCCTAATTGTTGAGTTTCTCGGCCTCATCGCTCGAAAGGTCTCCAATATATACGTACAAAATAAATTTTGTCTACTCAGTACTGAATAACAATTTAGAGTCTACTATTTACATATGTAGGAAACAATAAACAAGAAAATAAGATTAAACTATAATTGATTAAACACAAGGAAAATCGAGTAAAATATCGATCATAACTTGGTTTAACTAAACATAAATATGACATGAACTGAAACTAGATAACTGATAACATGTAATTGTACATAATAAATGTATACCTAATAACTGAATCAAAATGAACATCACATGATAACTGATTGACTGATAAGATGATAAACTGATTAACATTACTCATGTGACTTACTAATAAGCCTTAATAGGTTAATAAACTTTGCACAACATGAAAACATAACTAAATTAATTACCTGTGTGACTTACTAGTAAGCCTTGATAAGTTAACTTAACAAAAAACATAGATAATGTGTTCAATACCTACCTTGCTAGGCATGAAAAAAACATAAAACTCAGGAAAGATAAAAACCTATTTGGCGCCTTGGCACCTAAACATTAACTGGGATTTGGCGTCTTGGGGCCTGCTCTGAGTTACTTCATCTTACCTTAGTTTGAGAAATGTGGTGGCCACCACAAGGCTTATGTGAAATAGAATAAAAAACTATTGGTGATCGCTAATGTCGTTAAGACAGTAGCTTAGAACATGGACTTTGATCCTTGCTTAAAGGGATGCACTAAAACTTATGGCATAGTACGTCTATCAAGCTATTACATGAATTTAAATAAAACAACACGAAAACATGTAAGATCTAGACCTTATATGCTTCGACTTAATACATGAAAACTATGACCCTTGACTATAAACTGATAACATGATTACTGATAACATGATAACTGTTAACTTATAACATATGATAACATGTTAAAACCAGTTTCAACCATTGATTAATCTGTCTAATAGTCATAAAATAGAGGATATTAAAACGACAAGCCTGATCTACGTGCTGCTCTGAGCTTCTGGATGTTGCGCTGCCAAACTCTTGGTCTGAACAATAATATAAAGTTATATCAAAACCCAGCTAGCTTACCCATGCCTACATGCTATGTCATGATATGGGCATGATGATGAATTCATAAAACATGTTAACAACACTCATAATAAGCATACACTGTAATATAAACATCATACAATGATTAAAAAATCATAAACAATGTCTGTGAAGTGAAAGTATCAAAATAACATGAAATTAGGTTTCGGGTTTCAGTGCCTCAGTGCTAGACTTGAGAGTCGTGGCGCGGTGGTCTGAACATGAGCTTTCAACAAACACTCAAACCAGGGGTACGAGCACCATGACGCTAGACGATCACAAAACCAACGTCAAGTGAAAGTCGTAGCCCTGACGACCCTTGTTATGTTGCTCAAGCACTGCAACACTACTATTGAGTTGCTGTGGTTTGGGTTTTGTTACCCAAATTTTCTTATCTTTTTGGTTTTTTATCTGATTTTTATCAAACAAAACTAAGATTTTCATGCTCCTTAGACACAAAATCATGTGCTATAGTAGGTTTTTAATCTATGGTGATCTACCCTACTTATGATTTTATTGAAGAAGAAAACTGCATGTAAGGGCTGTACTTGTTCTAAACTCACAACAATTCAACAATTCAAGCACGGATCATTATTTTATCGTAACAACTACTTGTGCATCATATTTCAAGCAAGTTTAAACATCAAAATATATCTTAAAACCCAATTTAATAAATTGTTTAACTAATTGCATACATTAAACATAAAGGAAAATACACATACAACATAGAACAAAACATACATCACACAAGACCATGAAATTTGAACATGTTGCATGAATCTACTTGATTAATTCGTTTTATTTCATATACTAACCTTTTGTTCGGTGGAAAAACCTAGAACCTGGCACCAAAACCTACTTGGCGTGCTCCAAATTTAAGAGAAGGGTCATGTAGAGAGAGATGTGTGCCTTCCAAGGAAGAGGGAGGAGAGCGGGCAACATTAGGGTAGAAAAAGTGAGGTACTTAAATGCTTAACTCTTTTTACACAATTTCTCAAACGTCCTTCATCTAATCTAAAACAACTATTCTATCCTTAATTCTCTTACATGGATCCTAAGCAGGTAGACCTAAATGAACTTGTTCATAACCATTGACCAGAAATTGACTATTGAGTCTAATTATGATCTTTGGTTACCCTCTCATGTTTGACTTTACTTAAATCAACCTCTTGGTTTTAAATAAGTGATTAGTCTCCTGAATTACTAATTTTTCTTACAGATATTCAGTTGGAGATATAGAGACTTGGTTCACATGTAATTATGTCCAGCTTATTCATCATATCTATTTCCTTGTTTGATTACTTATTCCTCGAAATGTCCAGCTTATTCATCACATCTATTTCTTTTGATTCTTATTCTCAGATCTTGCGATCTCCTAACATAATAAAACATTGGATATTGACTCAACATATCTATACTCTGTATAATCAACTACAGAAACTAAAAATTCTATTTATATGATATTAGTTAAAGCTAAATGCACAAAGAAATATTTTTATTGGCTAAAAAATAAAAAGTCAACTATTAATATCTACTTCTTACTAGGCCCGTTAATTTATGTTTGGGCCAAGTCATTACAATCATTGCTATAGCCCATTCCTAACAAAACCAATGATAACTTACTATTTGTCTTGCCATACGGACCTTTTGTAACGTAATTTATGATGACAAAAGTACATTTTCAACTAAAGATTAATTATTAGCATATAATTATTTAAAAAATAATTTGGTTGGTCTAGCTGAAGCTGCTGAAATGATTCGAGTTAAAATTTCTCATACTTGTTCAGATAATAGAAAAATATGATGAAAATGAAATATTCTTTCAGGTGTTCACATCTCCCAAAATTTTGCCCAACTTCTTCTATTTTTCATAAGGAAATGTAGCTCTGTAAATTTTTTGCTTAGGTTTACTTTGACTAAAATTAAAA